>JAAFCE010009109.1:7802825-7832624 GCA_013389805.1 Trigoniulus corallinus
AAAAAAAAAAAACAGAAAGTAACCAAGTATCTCTTCCCAAGTGTAGAATAGACTATTCTGCTTTGATTTTTGTAGCTTTTGGCAAAAGCGCCATAAGTCTATACTGGATACCAACATTAGGCGTAGTGCGCTTGCGTTTGAGCTACTAGCTGATGACGCCGGATTTTTCCACTGAAGAAGATGTGGCTACAAAGTTCTGTTTTTTGAAATATTTTGGTGAAGCATTTCTGTGAATAGTGAAACTGTTATTTGCAAGAAACGTTACTTTCAAATATGTATTGACCGTTCTCGTTGTTGCTGTACCCCAAAAAGGTAAACTATTTATGTCTTTGTCAATCTGTGGTGAAGAACCGCGTCAAAATTTTTGAAACAACCTTTTTGCAGTTTGAGGGTTTTAGCGTTCCGAAAAGTTCCAATGTGAATGTCCTACCGAGACTTTTTTGTCCTCTACTCACCAGCCAGTCGTAGCTATTTTTCAGAGACAAAATAGCGTTTTGATGTACACTATAGTCTTAAGTCTTCTTATTAGAAATAATAAAATGTTATATATTGTTTGACATAATGGGGTACTCATCCGGTACCACTCATCCTACGGTATACCCACGGGAGTCTCCAACCTACGAAGGCGCTGACGTCTGCACCGTCTGGTTTGAAGTTCAGACTGATTTCCTGCCAAAGGCGAGGTTGGGTTCTAAATTTGACATTGTCAAAACGGAAAATTTTCATGAATTAAGTAGAGGTAGACAGGGTGGTTTTAAGGGTTTTTATGATTGCAAACCCGAACAATGGCATTCAATTTACTATCTGGTGAGTAATGCTAAAATCAGATGGTCCACAAAAAATCCACTAATTATTGGGGGCCTGTTAGTAAATAGTTCTGCAAGTCACGTGGTACATGCGGTACATTAATCAATTTGAGTATTTTATGGGATTTAAATGCAGTAAGAACTCGGTATCCACAGAAAATAGATGTCATGCTTTCTTGTGCATAAGGTGGCAAATGCTGTATGCAGTTCAACTCTCCAATATTTATTGCATTGTATTCACTGTATCGTCTTGTTTCGTAGGGCTGCAGTTTTTGGGCCCCTTTAATGGTGTGGGAGCTTGGCGTGAGGTCAGAGGTTTAAGCCTAACCTAACGCAATTTTTATTGCTTCCATCGTACTTCAGTACGGTGCTTGTGTCGTCCGCTTATGCCTAGTTCCGTATCACCACACTTCAACGCTAATCACGTCGCCACTGATGACATTTTGATGACGTTTTGTGCTAGTGCGTTATGAAGGACCGCCAGCGCAATTCCTGCAGCGCTTTATTTGGAGTCACCGCACGCCGCCGTCATGTCTTACATTATCCTCCGCCATTTTTCAAGCAGACAGCTCAACCTCCAGCCAACCAGAACGCAGGGTGACGTGCGGGACGCTATGTGAGTTGACCAATGGTCAACTCAACTACCGTCCCGCATAGCTGCTCTGCGGCGCCCCAAGTAGCAGTGTGACAACATCCTTTTTTTGTGCTGTGTCGTCTGATTTAATGGTAATAGCGTTAGCGCGTGGGTATACGGAATCAGGCATAAGACATGCACTGTGCTGTGTTGGAGCTGGTGCCCAATTTCCTGCAGTGGGATAATTTATATCTTTAAATATATCAATTTGCAATTTATGCTTCCTTTGGCTGTTGCTGTTATGCAGTGCTAGGATTACTTTGGTGTAGGTTGTGATGGGTGGACTGACAGGTGAGTGTGTGACCTCTGCTCACTTATGACATCACTTTGTGGATGCTTACAAGTTGTGAGACACATTTGGCCTGAAACACTTCATGATGTTTACTAACAATTAATTGTTTACTGTTATTAAATAAGCAACACTTTGCCTCATAACTAAAAATCACCTTCATCCAATCATTTGCAGTGCATGACAGATGTTGTTTTGCCCATTCACACCTCTTTTGCTTAATTTTTGTTGTTAGCATTGGCTTCTTGGCTCTTACCCTAAAAGTTTACCCCATTTCTTTTAACTCTTTGAGGCACGGGATTTTAGTAAACGAAAAACCCCCTGTTGCACAGAAATTTTATTTTTGTTCAAATTTAGCAAAATTGGTTTATTTAAACTACAAATGAAAAAGATAATAAGAGTGACAAAATTACATTAATAATTATTTAGGTTACTAGTTATAGGGTGGGATGTATACAGTCCCACTTCAAGAGGCAGGGCTACATTAAAACCTCTGAGCTAGCAGCATTTGCAAATTTTTGTGGTGGTACAAAAAACATCCCACCTTGCATCATTATTCATCAAAAAAGTGGAACTTTTTTCATCCCACCATGCCTCAAAGAGTTAATCTTTGAATGGTTGTCTTTGGTGATACTGTATTTATTCTAATTAACAGTGCCCTCTAATAAACAGTGCCAATAATGAAAGGTGACAATAATTTTTCAAACTCATCATCTTCAAATTCATCATCATCCTCATACCCTTATACCAGGGGTGGCCAACGTTTGGGTACACAAGATCTACTTTTTACCTTCAAAATGTGTCGCGATTGACGTTTTATCTTAAAGTGTCGCGATTGACGTTTTATCTTAAAAAAGTGTCGCGATCGACTTCTTGTCATAGGCATAGTCAAAGTGGGGAGGGGATGTTCGATACTGGACCCACTTTGGTGCAGTATCAAACCTAGAACCACTGACGCAGACCTAAAAACACTGAGCCACTACCTCACTGAGGCAGGTCTTAAGTCAATACAGCACGAGTGATCGACCAAAATTGGCTTCGGGATCGACTGGTTGGCCACCCCTGCCTTATACCACCTGTGGCTGGGTTGGGTCTGTGGGTCCACTGCACACTCTGACTGGGGGCATGCTAGCCAGGCATCTGGAACCCACAGGAATATTGGCTGGGTTGTCTATGGGGGTGCCTTATTAAAGGTAACAGAATTTTTCTGCTGAGTTTCTAACTGACATGCTATGCAATGCTGATGAATTGTCAAGTGTGCAAACTCAGGCACTATTTGTCTGCATTGCATAGCATGTGTCAGATAGAAATGCAGCCAGAAAACTTATAAAATCTAAAGAGTGCCCTCCAATAAACAGTCTGCCAACAACTCTGCAGCAATTGTTTTACATGTTTTATGTTGATTTTCACCAATTAATCCCAGAAATCACTTATTTTTAACTGTAATTGAGATTTGTGGCCTGCCTGATCTGTTTTTCACTTTTGTTGAACCTGTTGTTTTGAATGTTTATCAGTAGTCCAGGATGCCATTGGGGTGGGACCTCGTACCCCATGGCAGATAGCACACCAGGCATCCTCCATGGGGTAGGCTGGCATCCCCCATGGTATGCTGTGCCAACAATCCTGTGGGTTCCAGATGCCTGGCTGGGATGGCCCCAGCTAGGGCACATTCTGAAAGCATAGAGGCTACCCTTAGATTAGAAACTTGAAATGTGGGGATCCTTACAGGCAAAACAGGGGTATTAGTAAATATTCTTAAGCAGAGGAGAATTCAGGTAGCCTTTCTCCAAGAAACAAGGTGGAAGGGGAATAGGTCAAGGGCCCTTGGGGAGGGATACAAGCTCATATGCAGCTAGTGAATGGGGACAAAATGGGGTGGGTATAGTCTTAGTGAGCTGCAACAAGGGGTCACCCTCATGAAATGTGTTAATATTAGGCTACTGTTAGTTACAGTGGTTTGGTGAGGAGTAGTGCTGCACCTCATCAGTGCATATGCCCCCAGGTGGGCTTCCAAACAGAATTTGAGGACTTGTTGCACTGGTTATTGGTGGGGACTTCAATGGCCATGTGGAAATGATAACCAGGGCTATGGGAAGGCCCATGGGGGATGGGGGTATGGAACAGTTAGCATAGATGGACAGCAAATCCTTGATGCAAATGCACTAGGCCTTGCATTGGGAAATACCTGGTTTAGGAAGAGGGACAAGCACCTAATCACATTCTAAGTCACCACAAGGGTTGTGGAGATACATTTCTTTATGGTTAGAGGGTGGCATAGATAGAGGTCTTAAGAGAGTGAAAATTTCCAAAAGAAATGTGGCCATAAGCTACTCATGTTAGAAATGCTGGTGAAAGTGGCAGGCAAAGCACATTGACAAAACTGAGGAATTTACACAAGAAGTGCACAGGCTAGTAAACTGGGATTGGGAAGGGACAGCAGATGCCATGTGGGACAGGGTTGCCAGAAAAATTAGAACTTGTGGGAAAACCATTTTGGGACCAGGCAGAGTAGGAGGCACAGTCCAGGGAAACAGGCAGACATGGTGGTGGAATGAGGAGGTAGAAGCAGCTGTTAAGCAAAAGAAGGCTTCTTTCCGCCAGGCAGGAGGATTTGGGACCAGGAGTCAAAGACTCATTGTAGGCAGGCCAAAATCACTGCTAGGAGGATCATTGCCCTGGTCAAGCACCAGAAGTATGAGGCCCTGTATGAACAGTTAGGGACAAAGGAAGGGGGGGGAGAGAAGTTTTCAAACTGGCCAAGGTGAGAGATATGGCACCTAATGATATACTCTGAGCCATAACAGTTAAGGATAGTGAGGGTAGGATCCTGCTCTCCCTGAGGGGGGGTTGTTTTAATTTGCTTCCCAATATGTTCATATAATTTATTTTTCACTCAAATTTCTGCTGCTGATTGCTGAATGTTTATTGAATAAATGCCATATACTGTACCACATTTGTTCTAAGTCAAGCTGTTTATGTTTAATTTGAGATGTACTGCAATATTAGCATTGACAATTTGAAAGTTTAAATAATGTTATCTTATCCTTTATATGGATTAGCATTGGGCAGTAAGGAAGAGACAAAAGAGACAGTGAAGTGAGACATCGCCAAAAAATGAAGGAGAGTAGGCTGAGGTGGTATAGACACCTAATGAAAGGAGGGGATGAAGAGCTTGTTAGGACCATACCTGGAATGCATGGAATACATGGAATGCCAGGGGGAGGCCAGGCTGATGTGGGAAGAGGTTTTCCATAAGGATATGGCAGTGGGTGGGGTGGATGGGGACCTGGTGTGAGATAAATGGGAGTGGAGGGCTAAAACCCACAGATGCAACCCTGCCATTGGTGGGATAAGGGTATGATTGTTAATCTTATTATTGTTTTTTTGACATTATTATTTTATTTGCCCTCTGGGACCATGCAGCTCTAGGACTATGTTGTGTAGGGTAATACAGGTGGATTGCCAGGTGTGTGAGACCTGGCAATGAAAAGAATCTAGCATCTTGTAACCCTGCAAAATGTTGCTGCAGGTTCTGGTCATCTGAAGAGGAACCCCCCCCCCCCAGTCAGAGCTGTCCCACTGGGTATAGACATGGCCTCTAAAAAACCATTTTCATGTTTTAGCCCTGCCACTTTTTTTTTGCTCATCCAGCCTAGAAACTTATGTGGCCATTCTAAAGGCCTGCCCATGGGTCATCTTTTGCCATTCAATTCGTTTTTCAATTCACTGTAATTCCTCTAAAATATCAATATAGAGTGCAAATGCAGTTGGGAGCTAAACAAAACCATGGGAAGTAAAAAAAAAGGACCCAGTCCAAATGAGCAAAATGCAGTTGGGAGCTAAATAAAACCATGGGAACTAAAAAAAAAGGAACCAGTCCAAATTTGGCTCAACACATGCCGTAGAGGCAAAATGTGGCTTAAATGCACACATATCTTGGATCCTACTGGTCTGGTGACTTCTAGGGGGTACCTGATGATGTTGGATTCTTTTGGTTTATTGGCGTTTTACAGCCCTTCAACTATAGTCATTAGAGCCCCATCCACTGCTTAGTTCTAATGTGGAGGCTGTACAGACACTACACTAATGCAGCTATTTTTGGATATTACCATATAATCTCGCATAAAGTCTGCACCTCAAATATAGTCCACACTTTAAAATTCCTACTGTAGCTAGTGGTGCAACTTGTAGGGGGTTGGGATCAAATGAATTTGAACATGAAATGTCAGATTGCCCTGACGATGAAATTGAAATGTGAAAGATTTTATATTGCATTATCATATAAATAAGAACGTACTGTGTAAAATTGTGTTGTTATGTGTGATAAAATGTTCAGAAAATGAAGAGCAGTTTTCATTGAGAACCCTGGGTTTCATTTATAGTCCACACCCATATATAGTCCGCACTACATGACCCTATGTTTTGCATATAATCCACAGGCACTACGTGAGATTTTATGGTAGTAGTACCCAGTTTTCCCAAGTGGCCACCCATGTCAGTACTAACTGGGGTGCATTGCTTAACTTCAGTGATCAGATAAGGACAGGTGTGTTCAATGCAATAAGCTGCTCATGATGTTGGGGGGGGGGTGGTTTTTTTTAGACCAAAAATGTGAAATTTTTCTATTATTTCACAGTTTTCAGTGGTTTGGGGGAATGCTTGCCCATTCCATCATTAATCTACCATAGTAATGGATGAGCTGGGGATGGGAGTAGGGGAATGGACTCCTCAGTGTCTGGTATTTTCCAAAGATGTAGGAAGGTTGGAGGAGTCAAAAGTGGATGCATAAAAAGGCCTACAAGACATTAAGACAGCAGAGGAAAGAGGGGGTCTTAAGGTGAACATGAAGAAGACTGAGTACCTAGCTTTCACTTTAGTAGCCAGGGGCAAGGAGGTGAGATTCGCTGTGAGGGTGAGGGGATTCCAGTGGTGCAATGGTGCATTCTGACGTGACCCATAGACGTAATGCAGAATGGCTGAAGTGGAGGCAGGCAAGTGGGGTGCTGTGTGACTGCCGGGTCCCAATAAAATTGAAGGGTAAGATTTAGAAAACCATCGCCCAGTGGGGCAGGATACCCCAAAAGCTGGTATCAAATTAGAGGTGAATTGAAATGGGGTTAAATGTGAATATTTTGTAGCATTACATTAAGGAAAAGTATAATCAATGTTCTTTTTACAAATATACTGTTGAATAGCACTGCAATCACACTTGCAAGCATGGTAGTGCAAAGCAAAATTGCCTTTAACTTGCATATTATGCCATATAAAGAAATTGACCAAAAATAAATGGACAGTTGTGTGAGTTAGCAATACAAACAAAAATTTATGATATGTATCAGTCTCACTTTAGTTACCATCATCGATATCAACCAAATTCTCAGTATCACCTCTTTCATCATTAGTGTTTCCAGCATTATGGATTTGAACTACAGTTGGTAATAATAATAGATTTACTGCTTCTTTATGCAGATGAATGATCTTCTCTGCAATATCTTGTTGAGCCTTGTCAAAGATTCTGCCAAAGGACTTTTCCATTACATGCTATGAAGATTTCTGCTTCATCAGCATCTCTACCATGAAAGGCATGTTTGTAGTAAATAAGTCCTGAGCTACCATCAAAGCCACACATTGAATACAAAATCATATTGGCAAAATCATGTTCTAATCACACCACATTTTTTTGTAATGAAGTTAAGAACTCCATAGTTAATTTCATAAGCTTTGAAAATCAACATGAATAGAAGTTTCAGTTACATTTAGATCCTCATGGTTTGGAAAGCATTTCTTTTAAGCTATTTGAAGGATTTTGTATGAAGGAAATATTCTTGGAGCTTTCATCCTTGTGATATTATATTGGTGTCAAGAAAGATCTGTATCCACAAAGCCTCTCACAGTGGCACACATTTTTAGTCACTGTGAGAGATACCGTGAACTTTGATGTCGACTGGGAGTCAGTCCGGAGCTCTCCACCTCACTTGGGGATGACCTCCAGGGGGTGGATGTTGTGAAAGAGGCTGGCCTCTTTCACATCATTTAATCTTGATTCCTTTTCCTTCTGGCATCTTTTCCTTTTATTCTTCCTTTTTGGCTTTTGCTTTTTCATTTTTGTGTCGTTTTTGGCTTTTGCCCTTCTGTGCTAGTGTCTGTTTAGGCTTTTGCCGATTTTTGCTGTGTCTTTTTTGGCTTTTGCCTTTGTTTATTCCCTATTTATTGTGTGGCTTTTGCCTTTTACTATTACTATTCTTAGTGGGCTTTTGCCCTTATTTATTATCCTCATGGTGGGTTGGCCTTTTACACCCCCACCATGTAGAATGTCTTTCTGGGCCCTAATGAATTGTAGTCGATGGGCCCCAAAACACAAACAAACTGCATCCACAACAACCCCTATAGCATCTTCTTCTACCAAGGCATTAGTAGTTTGTGAATCCTTGCAAACTTTTTGGTACTTGGTGGCTGAACTTGGGCTTGATAACATTTCCTTCATTAATTGAAAGGCATGCAATTGTCCTGATTTTGTGGCGTTCATTTTAGTACTTTAGGATAGATCAATTGCTGAGTAGGTGTTGACTTCCTCAGGTTTTCAGTTTTACATTCCTTCTGCACTCTCTTGAAAACCTATCTTCTGGTGACCATGTGTATGCATGGGCTCTCCTGCCAATGGACTAGAGAATGACATTGATATCTCTAATGAATTCTTACTATTTTGAAGAAATCTCTCTTCATCGTGGGTTGCTGCAGTCCATCACACCTTGAACTTAGACTTAAATAGGCCTAAATTTAGATACCGTATTTATTCCAATAAACACGGTGCCATTTATTTATTTCATGGCATTTTTGGTGCAGCACTTATTAGAGGGTGGCGTTTATTATAAGACGGCGTTTATATACAGTCAGGACTCTTTCTACATGGGGGATACGTTCCTGAGAAAATTGCATGAAAAGAATTTGCATGTAAACAGACTATAAGTCTATGGAAAAATTGGGGATACGTTCCATAATTTTTAAAATTTGCATAACTCTGAAATTATGAATTAAAACTAATGTAAAACCGCATAAAAAAATTTTGTTGACATTAAAAAAATGGATCTATTAATAAATTCCTATGAAAAGCTGAAAATAACTTATATAAATTCTTAAATAAAATTGCATTTATATACAACTCGTTTTATTTTATAAGAAAGTAATATAAATTTACATGTTTTTAATCACTATCTGATAAGAGTATGCACCATTTGTGAACAGGTTCCAAATCAATTTCATCATCAGAAATAACTTTCTGCAATTGATCTCTTTTGTATAGGTGATAAGTTTGTGCAACCTTCATTCTCACAGTAGGCTGATTTTCCTTTTTTAACAATGTAATCCATAATGATGATTCTATTAATTGTTTATGCAATTCACGATATCCAGAAACACAGTTCCCGCAGCTCACGTTGGAATTTAAACGATCTTTCAGAATTTGGGGTCATTAACAAGAAAATGATTTTCTAATTTCCTGCATAGATGACGAAAACAAAAGGGGCAGCAAGACCAGTATATACAAAGAATACTGCTTTCCACGGACTGCAGAACCCAAAAATTCACTTATCTTTAGTATCCTGAGTTGTGGTCCAAACTTCCTCTTGTGTGGCCTTCTCGTGAAAGGGTTCCTGCTTGGTGGTCACTGCTGATGTGTCACTCTTCCTGCATCTTGCAGAGCACTCAAAACAACTGCAGAACATCAGTTAGTGAACACAAGCAAAGGAAATTAAACAACAAATTCAAAATTCTACAAGCAAAATTGAAATCAAATTCAAAATAAACAACAAATACTTATCTTTTTGTTTGGAATGGAACTGACGTTTCGCAAGAGGATCTTGCTTCTTCAAGGTTAGTTATGGTTTTAAAAAGTGCTATTCTTTAAGTTTCAGTGGTTACACTATCATCCCTGGAAATTCTTGAGCTTTGTTATCTGAAATAAAATAAAGCCTGGTATACACATAATGTTTTCTCATCAGTGTTGCACGATCTGCAAAGACTGACCAACTAGACTGGCACAAATCATGTGGCTACAAAGCTCAAACTTTCACTCAAACTTTTGCTCAGTTGTTCTGAAATCACCGCGGAGGAAAGACCGTTACTGGCAACAATCCCTCTATGTGCCCAAAAATTTTAAAAAAAAACAAATTTTGTACGTCGCTCACAGTGGTCCCGGGAGTTGTTACTCAAGAGAGGGACACTCTCCCATGAATATTCTCCAAGAACTACAGCAGGGATCAGAAGATTGTTTGTGTATGAATGCAGACAAGTACTGTAAATTGTTAACGCTTTAAACTCAAAAAATAGAGAAGCAAAACACTGCCATGTGGCTAGCTATCAGCCCCCGTGAGTGTATGCCTGGTTTTTCTTGTCTCTGTTGCAGTAAGAAATTTCGTTAATTTTACTTTCCAGAGGAAAGATAAGCTTTGGTAAAGCTCCATGAACTCAATGTATGCCACCATTTTCTTTCACCCCTAAATGCAAAAAATATCATTTGTAACCTACAGCGTTGCCAAAAGCAGACGACAGTGAAGCAAAGTTTGACCATCTTGCTTGTACACAAAGCTCTTGCCCATCAGTCTTTTGAGAGGTTTGTCCAACCTCTTCAGTTCATGCAAGATGTCCAACTTGCTGTCTACACGTAACGTTTTATTTGTCGAATCTTGCATGATCATGCAAGACTAATGAGAAAACGTTACGTGTATACCAGGCTTAACTCAGAGATCAAATCGTCAATTTAAAGATACAGTAGTGAGTGGGACACAGAAAGACTTAAAATGCTGGCAGGCAGAAAGACTTAAAATGCTGGGAGGCAGAAAGACTTAAAATGCTGGGAGGCAGAAAGACTTAAAATGGTGGGAGGCAGAAAGACTTAAAATGCTGGGAGGCAGAAAGACTTGAAATGGAGGATACACCACACAATAGACTGCAACACTGCCAATGTCATCTATTTGATACACTGCCAGAAATGCAATAAAGATTATATAGGAGAGACGGGACAAAAAGTAAAAGTTAGAATAAGGGAACATTTATACAATATCAGGAAGAAGACAGACACCCCAATAGGACTGCATTACAATGAAATGCACCACCAGTTGACTGACTTCCAATTTACATTTCTTATGACAGGATTTAGAACAGAATTAGAAAGCAAATGTAAATAATCCCACATCATCAAAGAATTTAATAGTCTGTCACCAAATGGTATTAATATTGACAAAGGGGTGATGCCAATCATCTTCCAGCTTCCATAATATATTTAATTTAAAAAAAAGTGTTTTTTTTATGAAAACGCCTCAAAATCTTTAGAAAAACAAACAAAATTAAACTGAAGATGCACAATTAACTAACTATAATATCTATCAGCCAATCCTACTCACTATTGTATCTTTAAATAGACGATTTGATGTCTGAGTTATTTTATTTCAACTAACAAAGCTCAAGAATTTCCAGAGATGATAGTGTAACCACTGAAACTTTTTTAAACTTTTTCAAACCATAACTAACCTTGAAGAAGCAAGATCTTCTTGCAAAACGTTGGTTCCATTCCACACAAAAAGATAAGTATTTGTTGTTTATTTTGAATTTGATTTCAATTTTGCTTGTAGAATTTTGAATTTGTTGTTTAATTTTCCTTGCTTGTGTTCACTAACTGTTGTTCTGCCATTGTTTTGAGTGCTCTGCAAGATGCAGGAAGAGTGACACATCAGCAGTGACCACCAAGCAGGAACCCTTTCTCCAGACGGCCACACAAGAGGAGGTTTGGACCACAACTCAGGATACTAAAGTTAAGTGAATTTTTGTGTTCTGCAGTCTGTGGTCAGTAGTATTCTTTGCATAGATGAAGACCATCTCGAATTATTTTTGAAGTGAGAGGTGTTGGGGTTTTTTCCTCAATATCACTTTCACTTTCTGAATTTGCTGCATCTAAAGCTAGTGTAACAATCTCATCATCATTTAGCACATCGTCCACCACCAGTTCTTCTATATCATCATGTTTGAAATTATTAAAACATTCTCTGCCAATAGGATGTGCCAAACTTATAATTTCCTTCCAAATTCTTCATGTTTCAATGATTTTATTGCTTGTAATACATCCTGGCCAAACCTTTTTCCAACAGGCATTTAGAGTTCCTTGTTTTATTTTAGCAGAAGCAGATGCAACTTGAATTATACAATCAAATACCGTAATTATTCTAATAAATGGTGTGCCGTTTATTTTTTCAAAGACCTGTTTGTTGTGCCGTTTATTATTTGTTCAATTTATAAATGGAAACTTTTTAGCTGGACAAGTTGATTTCATTAATTTTGAGTATTGCTGATGCCACTCTTGCATCTGAATTTATTGGCAAAATGAAATTGAGAAAATTAATCAATGGTTCATTTAAAATTTAAATCCTTACCCTAGATTCAGACAACTGTAGAGGTTTAGCCAAAGGACGATTACTATCATTCCCAACTGCAGAAATTGCCAACAATTTAAATGCTTAAGAATATTTTCCCTTTGAAACTTTTCTTTCAACAATATCTGCACTAAAGATTAGTTTACACGACTGTGTTTTTATGAAGTTCTGCCTATCATGTGAAAATACTGTGAATCGCATTGCACCAGGGTCACCTGCCGAACAGAGAGGAGGAAGAAAAACCCTGGGGTGCACCAATACCTCTGTTCAGGCATGAGCCTGATTCCTTATTGCAGTATAGTCGTTGTGCAATAGGTGAGACACAATGCAATATTAAAACTGACAAAGCATTAATTTACTTGCCAAAATTTATATTTTGGTTGTAAAATGTGGTGTTGGAACAGTGTGGTAGCCCGGCATCCCCACACAGGCAACCTGCCAATATTCCTGTGGGTTCCAGACGCCTGGTTGGGGTGTTCCCAGTCATAGCATGTTCAATGGACCCATGGACCCAACCCTGCCACAGGCTGGATAAGGGTGGGATGATGATACCAGTACCCCTGTGTAGCATTAAAGGGTTAATCATTAAAAAAATTCAAGTTAACTTGCATGATCACTTCCAGACAGTTTTGAAATAAACAGCGCGCCGTTTATTATTTTTTTCAACTGAAAGGTGCGCCGGTTATTGGAGGGCGCCGTTTATTAGAATAATTATGGTATAGAATATTGTTTCCACACGTCTTTTACTGTCAAGGACTCTTTTTCTAATTTGTTCAATATGAATTTGCAAGTCTGCGTAATGTAATATTTTTTGAATGTTGAAATTATGCCTTGATCTAATGGCTGAAGAAGGCTTGTTTTGTTGGGTGGAAGAAATACTATTTGAACATTTGGATGTTCTAACTGTAAATGACCCGGTGCATTCTCAATAATTAATCAGACTTTAAAATCAAGAGATTTTTCTTTCAAGTGGACTACCACTTCTGGTAGAATGCAATTATTGACCCATTCTGTAAAAACAGTTGTTGCCACCCAGGCTTTTCGGTTAGCCATCCAATGCACTGGTAATTGTTTTAAATCTTTGCCTTTTAGGGAATGGGGTCTAAGAAATTGATTTATTATGAGTGGTTTCAACATTTGATCTCCTGATCGCATACGAGTATATACAGTACTGTATACATATTTGAGAATTAAATTTTTTAATAAAATGCAAACCACGTAACTTGGAAATCATGTTAAAAGAACCTGCATAAAAAGAGAGCCAACTGTAGTTTTTGAGCTTTTTGTTGACGATATTGGCAGTCATCATCATACCCTTATTCTGCTTGTGGTAGCGTCCGGCTGCTGGTCCACTGAACGTCGTCTTACTGGGGTTACCCAGCCAGGCGTCTGGAAACCTGCAGGAATATTGGCTAAGGCTGTCTGATGTGATCCATGGAATCAATGGGGGATGGGTGACGTGGGAGACAGGCAAGCAGAGTCATGTGTGATAGGAGGGTCTCCATCAAGTTAAAAGGGAAGTTCTACAGGGCAGTGATTAGGACAACTATGCTATATATGAATCAGAGGATAGGGCAGTGAAGAAGAGCCATGTCAGTAGAATGCAAGTAGCCAAGATGCAGATGCTGCAGTAATATGTGGTACATGGGTAACATGTCAAGAGCTGATAGAATTAGGAGGGAGTATATTTGAGGTAGCCTTGGAGTGGTGGTCATCGTCAAAAAAAATGAGGGTGGATAGGTTGAGGTGGTATGGACTCAATGAGAAGAGGAGAGGAGCTCGTTAGGTCCATTTCAGGAATGCAGGTGGTCGGAAGCACCTGGGGTAGGGGGAGAACAAAGCAGACATGGGAGCTGGTTGTCTGTAGAGGTATTGACAGTGTGTGGGAATGAGGACCTGGTGGAAGATAGAGGGGAGTGGAGGGTTAAAATTTGCAGACCCGAACCTGCCACAGGCGGGATAAGGGTATTATGGTGATGTATGTGAGGGTATGCCAGCCTACCCCCACTCTTTCTTCCAAAAATATTTTACCACAAGCGAAAAAATGCTGTGGCGACTATTGGAGGGCAGCATTTATTACTTTTTTGGCCCTGATTGTGTGGCACTTAATAGAGGGCGGCTGTTATTGGAATAAGTACGGTAAATGACTTTAGACAACTTTATCAAAATGATGGTCTTGTGAGCTCTTCATTATGTTCAAAAGTTGGACACAACAGAAATAGGGTACTTGAACCCAGACATAAATATTATAGGAAGAAATGAATCACTAAGAGAGAGACCCCATGACACCATGCACTAGAAAACTCACTTTAGAGAAAGGGGGGAGGCAGATTGGGGCAGAGTTTGTAAGTTTGCCGCAAAACTACAATACATACACAATATAACCATAAAAGAATCACAGTGGCATCAAATGGATAACTCAACTAAAACCTTCAACTTAATGAAATAATGTGTATTTTAACACTAATCTCTGTTTTGCATAAATAAATGGAAGTAGTAAATAAATAATACTGGTACTTAAATGTGTCTCAATGCAAAAATTCATGCAAAAATCCCATGTAAACCACTTTAACTTCTACACAAGGTGGAGGAATTTTTTTAACCCTCTAATGCTACACAGGGGTACTGGTGTACCCCAGAGTTTTTTCTTTTTCCTCTCTCTTCTCGGGAGTGGCGAGTTGCGTTAACACACCAGTTCTCGTCTGATCACTGAAGTTAAGCAACGCAAGCCCAGTTAGTACTGACATGGGTGGTCGCTCGGGAAAGCTGGTTACTGCTAATACCCAATAATCGTCTCATTAGTGTAGTGTCTGTGCAGTTTATGCATTAGAACTATACAGTGGACGGGTCTCTAATGACCTTGTAGTTGACGGGACCTTAAACTCCAACAAACAACAACAACTCTCTCTTCTCTGTGGGTGACCCTGGCACAATGAGATTCACTGTATTTTCACATGATAAAGAAAAAAAACTGGGGCAGCAAGACCAGTATAAACTAAAAATACTACTGACTACAGACTACAGAACACAAAAAATTTACTCAACTTCAGAATCCTGAGTTGTTGTCCAGTCTTCCTTCTGTGTGGCTATCTTGTGTAGTATTCCTGCCTGGTATCACTGTTGATGCTTCACTTCCTGCGTGTTGTGGAACACTGAAAAAAATGGCAGAACTCACTGTTCTGCCAGTAGTATTTTCACGTGATAGGTTGAACCACAGATGGGTGGTTAATTGCTTTTCATTTTTCTAATAATGATGGGTGGGGTACTCCTGTACCCCTGTGTAGCGTTTTTGTAACTTTTAAATGGCCATAGGAATTGCAGGAAAAGCTGCATGCATTGCAGGAAAAGCCATCTGCAGCACATATAGGGCAAAATATCCATTTTCTTTAAATTGCTGATTAAAATTGTTCAGATTGCTTATAATGATATCTTTTCTATGTTTCTGAGCACTTATTGAATTATTGTTTCATAATATTGCACTGCAAATGCAATAAATTTGTTGTTAAGTATGGAGAACTGGGTTTCAAAATTGGGGTACAACTGTACCCCTGTGTAGCATTAATGGGTCATTTTCGAACAGTAGCATTGCATCATCATCATCATCATCATACCCTTCTCCCGCCTGCGGCAGGGTTGGGTCTGAAGGTTCTGGCTCTCCACACCCTTCTGTCTCCTACCAGGTCCCTGTCCACCCCACACATCGCCATATCCTTACGGACAACCTGCACCCATGTCAGCCTCGGCCATGTCTCCGCCTGCCTCGGGTGCTACCGTCCACCTGCATCCCTGGTATGGCCCTAACGAGGTCCTCATCCCCTCTTTGCATCACATGTCCATACCACCTCAGCCTGTTTTCCCTCATTTTTTTGACAATGTCCACCACCCCCAGGCTACCTCTAACATACTCATTCCTTATTCTATCAGCTCTTGACACACCACTCATGTACTGCAGCATTCGCATCTCAGCCACTTGCACTCTATTAACGTGGCTCTTCCTCACTGCCCAACACTCGGACCCATATAACATAGCTGACCTAACCACTGCCCTGTAGAACTTGCCCTTTAGCTTGATTGGGACCCTCCTATCACACAGGACTCCACTTGCCTGTCTCCACTTCAGCCACCCCCCCATTGATTCTACGAGTCACATCCGCATCTATCTCCCCATTGCTTTGGAAAGTAGATCCTCTTAAGTACCTTACCTCTTGCACCTTTTTCACCAGTTTGCCCCTTGAACAGACTTCACCATTATTTTCCTGTCCTTCCCAATTGAAAGCTAAATACTCTGTCTTTGTTATGTTTATCTTTAGCCCTCCCTTTTCCATCGCTCCTCTTATATCGTTTAGTCCCTTCTCTATCTGTTCTCTGCTGTCACTGACTTTTCCAATAGCGTCAGCAAATACCAAGCACTGAGGGGCCCATTCTCCTACTCCTGTCAGCAGTTCATCCATAACTAGAACGAAAAGATATGGACTGAGTGCTGAACCTTGGTGCAACCCAACATTCACTGGGAAGCCCCCAGTATTCCCCCATGGCGTCCTCACCCTGGTTATCGAGCCTTCATACATATCTTGGACTATCCGAATAAACCCTTCTTCTACCCCCCGTTTTCATAATACCTCCCAAACTACCTGTCATGGTACATTGTCATAGGCCTTCTCCAGGTCAATAAAGATGGCATGGAGATCTTTCTTTGCTGCTCTATACTTCTCTATCATCTACCTCAGAATAAAGATTGGCTCCATGGTACACCTACCTGGAATAAACCCAAACTGATTTCCCTGGATGCTGGTTTTATTCCTGAGGCGACATTCCATTACTCTCTCCCAGAGCTTCTGGAGAGGCTCATTAGCTTGATACCTCTGTAATTACCACAATCTTGGACATCCCCTTTGCCCTTGAAGAGTGATACTATCCAGCTCTCACACCATTCAGCTGGCATTCTGTCTCCACCAGCTATCCTACTGAAAAGTTTCCCTAGCCACCTGGTGCCTGTAGTCCCTAGGCTATGCCATACTTGAATGGGGATTCCATCTGGGCCTACAGCTTTTTGCCCTTTCATCTTCCTAAGTGCCCTGGCTACTTCCTCCTCTGTTACACAGTCCACCTCCCCAGCTATTGCAGGTGAGGTGGCAGTGCCCTTTCCCCTCCCCCCAGTATTCAAGAGGTTTTGGAAGTATTCCTCCCACCTCCTCTTTACCTCCTTCCTCCTCTTTACCTCCTTCCCCATCCTTCACTGTCATTTCTTGAGGAATATCCTTAGCTGCCCTATCCCTGGCTAATTTGAAAACTCCTCTTTCCCCTTCCTTTGTCCCTAACTGCTCATAGAGAGCCTCATACTTCTGGTGTTTGGCCAGGGCAATGGTCCTCTTAGCCAAGGTCTTGGCCTGCATATATTTAGTCTTACACTCCTGGTCTCCTATCTTCTGCCACCTGTGGTAGGCAACCTTCTTCTGCTTGATGGCAGCTTCTACCTCCTCATTCCACCACCATGTCTGTCTTATTCCCTGGACTGTGCCTCCTACTCAGCCCTGCCCCAGATACCTGATACGTGATTGGCGGTGTCATGATCTTACAAAATTAGAAACGATTATGTTGGAAGAAGCTTGTGGAGAAGATGAGAGGGAACCAGTGGAGGTGATATGGGCATGTGATGAGTGGGGGAGAGGAGGACCATATTAGGTCCATTGTGGGACTGCACGTGGTTGGGGGCACCAGAGGTAGAGGAATACCAAAGCAGACGTGGGAGCATGGGGTGCAAAGGGACATGTAGGCGTGCAGGGTGGAGGGGGACTTGGTGGGGAATAGGTGGGAGGGAAGGATTAGGACCCAGTGCAGTGATGATGAGGATGATGACTGTCCATTACTTTGAGGGGGAAAGAGGGGGAACCCAGTAGCAAGAGAGCAACCACACATGTGGTTTCAATGAAACCCATTGCAAAAATGAATAAAATAAGCGATTTGTTGGTCATAGTGTGCACATTACACAAAATCTTTGGAACTGCGATTTTTCATTTGCAGTGGCAAGAAATCGCAAGTGCGTGCCTAGCCTAAGAGTGTGTGATTTGGCAAGCATGCCAAGTGCAGGGTGGCACATTATGTAGGGCAAAATTTCCCTATTAAGACTGCAAATTTCCTAAAAACAATTTTTATTACATGTAGAATTTGTATCATGAACCAACTATGAGTACAGTTTCACAAAAAGAATGATTTAGGCATGCAAAACGTACGTGGTTTTTCTTTAGGTTTTATTGCGTTTTTTGGGGTCACAAAAGTTTTTAAGTCTTTTATGGGAAGTCCAGTAGTTAGACATGGAAACTCACTTCATAATCATGTGGGGGACACATAGGACTTCAATATAGTACCACTGTGCAAAAGAATTGGCGGTGGTTTTTTTAGAACCCAAATGGTTTGTTTTAGGCCCCACTTTGACACACTTTTGTACCCAAGTGTAAAGTGCAGAGTGGTGATAGTTGATAGATAAGGAGTCTGATGGATGGTTTACATAATATACTATCAGATATAAGAAAATATTTACAGTGCAATAATTGCAATGTTCCAGATATGCTGCAAAATCTGACAAATTTGACACATTTTGGCAAACTTTTGGGCAAAGTTACCAAATTGTGGCAAATGATTCCTGAAGAGTAAAACTTTACCAGAACGTTCATAATGGTGATAATAGAACACCCCATTAATAATATTTCACAACTGCAAATGGAGAGTGAGAAAATGGCTGGTTTCTTTTTAGGTTACAATTCACCTGGTTTTTTTGAGAGGCCATGACTATAAGGGGGTTAAGCTAGTTAGGGACTTGGAATGTGGTGTCCCTTACAGGGAAATTCGGAGTTAGTAAACACACTAAAGCATAGAAGGATAAGTGTTGAATTCCTCTAAGAAACAAAATGGAAGGGAAACAGATCACAACACTGGGAGAGAGATACAAATTGATATACACAGGTAATGAGGAAGGACAAAATGGACATATTAGGCAGGGTAATGCAGAAGAGGGGTGACAGTAATTCAGAGGATCAACAGTAAATTAATGTTGGGTACTGTAGTTTGGCAGGGCATAAGGCTCCACCTCATCAGTCCATATGCTGCCAAGGAGGCTTAGGCTTCCTTCACACCAAACGAATCTGGATAAATCACAATCAATCGGAATCAAGGTGAATCTCAATGATGATCTCCATGCTTTGACACCAAGTAAATCCGAATCAAACCCGCCAAACCAATTCAATCAGAATTGCATTCCCTCTCTTTTTTTCAGACTGTATCGTGCTCGGAAAACAGTGGAATGTGCTTTTGGAATTGTTACAAAGAAGTTTGAAATTTTACAGTCATCTATAAAAACTGATATAAGCCAAACAGATATGACCATAAAATGTGCTTGTGTATTGCATAATTTTATAAAAAAACAACAAAGTCCAAGAGATGCTATTTTGGATTAAGAACTTTTTCCTAACAATGTAGAAAATTGCCAGGCCCTTCCACCTGCCTCTCAAAAAAGAGGAACAAATGAAGCAATTACAACACGAAATCTTCTAAAAGATTATTTTTTGACACCTGAAGGATTTCTTCCTTGGCAAAATTGAATATCATACTTTCAATATAAACTGAACTGATAAACAAATAATTTTTACCCTATATTTCATGTTTAATGTTTTCTCACATAACATAGGGATATACATATCTCATTGTCATTTTCCTTTGTTTTGTTGAAATAATGATGATTAACTGAATGATTATCAATTAAACATTTACCTGAAATGCTCAACTCCATGCCAATTCTGTCCACACAGAAGAAATGAAATTTCTGTTACTGTGATTTTTATCCTTTGCATCATAAATCGTGCTGTTTTCTTTTACTTTCATTATCAAAAGTTCAACATCCATTTTTTCTCGTGTTGTTTTATTTGCGAATGACGCTAGAAGATTCTGACC
This sequence comes from Trigoniulus corallinus, assembly GCA_013389805.1. Taxonomy (NCBI): domain Eukaryota; kingdom Metazoa; phylum Arthropoda; class Diplopoda; order Spirobolida; family Trigoniulidae; genus Trigoniulus; species Trigoniulus corallinus. The sequence continues at coordinate 7,822,920 of JAAFCE010009109.1, forward strand.
TGACGAATCGTTTACAACCGTCAAGGGAGGCAGAATGAACCTGATTTGACTGGTGTGAAAGCGGGAAATTAATTCTGTGGGTATTCGAGTGGTGGAGCACCAAGCTGAATCTTGGTGAGTCAGATTCACCTTGATTCAGAATGATTATGACTGATCCAGATTCGTTTGGTGTGAAGGAAGCCTTAGATGAGTTGACCAAAGTTTTTTTTTGGATGACTGATGACGTGGTAAAGTCAGTAAATAGCATGATTAGACTGGGCAATCAGAGAAGACTTTAATGACCATGTGGGTGAGGAGGAATGAGGATATGGGGACGTCCATGGGGATGGGGGTATGGTCAACTCACTGCAGAGGGACAAAAAGTCCTTGACACAACATAGGCACACAACCTTGCATTGGCCAACACATGGTCCCTGAAGAGGGAATAGCACCTGACCACTTCTCCATCACCACTGGGGAGGTCTCAAATTGATGTTTTTTTGTTAGGAGTCAGCATAGGTTAGAGATCTGTGATTGCTGAGCTCCATACCTGAGACATCATTCTGTAGCCCTGGGCCATTGGTGCACACTCTTTAATGCCGTTTTGAGGATGTATTTTTAATTTTAGGTATAGGAACATGATATATCAAAATTTCACATTTTTTAGAGCTATGCAATGCAATAGTTAAAACTACCTCTCTCTATTGAAAAAATTGTAACTTTGCATTGTCCTGAAAAAACTACCGCCAAAATTTCTGAACTGTTTTGGGAAGTGAATGTCCCCGTCCATCAAGTATAACTTTTTCCTATCCATTTTATCCCATATCAGAGATTTTTTTTTAAAAAAAGGCATTGATTACTTTGAAAGAAACATGCTGGGAGGAATGTCACCTATGATATTGCAAAGGAATGTCACATTTTTATGCAAATAAGGGTTGTCCCATGACTTTTGATAGGGTAGTGTACTGTAAATGCAACCACTGTGTAAAAATTTGGAAATGATTTACCTCATCATCATCATACCCCTATCCCACCTGAGGCAGGGTCGGGTTTGCAGGTTCTCACCCTCTCCTTCTGTCTATTTAACACCATGTCTCTGTCCACCCCACATAATGCCATGTTCTTACAGACCACTTGTTACCACGTCTGCTTTGGTCTCCCCCTAGGCCGGGTACTATTGACCGCCTGCATTTCTGGGATACACCTAACTAGCTCCTCTTCCCATCTTCTCATGACATGGCCATACCACCTCAGCCTTTTCCCCCTAATTTGTTTTGGCGATGTCCACCACCCCCAGGCTACCTCTAATATACACATTCCTAATTCTATCAGCTCTTGACATGCCACTCATGTATCTCAACATTCGCATCTTGGCTACTTGCATGCTAGTTATGTAGCTCTTCTTCACTGCCCAGCACTCTGACCCATAGAGCATAGCTGGCCTAACCACTGTCATGTAGAACTTCCCTTTCAACTTGATTGGGACCCTCCTGTTGTACAGGACGTCACTGGCTTGTCTCCATTGATTCCATGAGTCTCATCCAAGTCTCTCTCCCCATTGCTTTGGAACGTTGATCCCAAGTACATTACCTCTTGCACCTTTTTCACCAGTTCACCCCTTGAGCGAACGTCATTGTTATTTCCCTGTCCTTCCTAATTGAAAGCTAAATACTCGGTCTTCTTCATGTTAATCTTTAGCCCACCCTTTCCTATCTCTTGTCTGACATCATTTAGGACCTTCTCTATCTGTTCCCTGCAGTCGCTAACTTTTCCGATATCGCCTGCAAATGCCAGGCACTGAGGGGCCCAGTCAGCTATAGAGATGCGCGATAGTAAAAAAAAATTACACGATCGCACTATCGATTGGTGTGTTACTCTATTGGGCTATCTATAATACTGTAAAAACCACTCGATGTATCAATAGTTTTCCGATAGTTTTTATTCATAAAATGCCACTTAATTACAAGAGAAATGGAAAAAAATATTTATTGCTGCCACTCTCTGTAGGAAAGATTACTCATAAGAAGTTTCTCTACACGTTTTGGGTCTAGCCTGTTTCTTTTCAATGTTATTGTATTTCCTATTTTGGAAAATACTCTTTCAGGAGGGACAGATGTGCCTACAATGCAAAAGTACTTTTGGGCCAAGTTTGAGAGATCTGGACAAATTGCTTGATTCCTTAACCAGAAATCCATTGGATTGACTTTTCGCTGTACAACAGGCTGCGGCAGATATTCTCAGAAAGAAATGTGCAATCCTCCTGCAATACTGTTGTTTGCATTAATTTGTGATGTTCCCAAATTATCATGAAATGACCAAATACAATCTGTCATAGCCTCAACTTCAGATGATTCTGGTTCAAGAAAAACTGATGGATTTAATTTTAGCTCTGTATTCAAATTATTGATAGCAGATGCACAGGAAGAAGGACTGTCGAAGTGGAGTTTTTTAAATCTTGGATTCATAATGGTGGCACAGGCAACAATTTTTGACTTCTCTATCAACCAAAATCTTTTCTGAAAGTTGAATAGTAAAGTTTCCTTAAGTTGTTGCCCAACTGATGATGAGTATTCACTTTTATCAATAGCATTTTTCATGCAGTGTAACAGAGGAATAAGTGTGCTTATAGTTACCTGTTTTTCTGCTGAGATTTCCTTTGCGACAGCTTCAAGTGGTTTAAGCAGCATGATAACTTCCCTTATTATATCCACTTTTTTCTTTTCAATAATTGGTGGAATACTAATGTTTGTTAGCACTGACACAGTAAGGCGATGTAGATCTACAAATTGCTCCAGCATATATGTGGAATTCCAACGAGTTTTCACCTCTTGCTTAAGCTTCCGAACATGTCCTACTGCCAATTGCTGTTCTCTTAGTCTATCTGCTGCTTTCACACTTTGTTTGAAGAATGTTACTGTCTCTTTAACTTTAATTAATTCTGTCAAACCATCAGTATTTGCAATTGCTTCAGTTGCCATTAAGTGGAGCAAATGTGCAAAACAATGTAGATGCTTATTTTTGCCAAATAAATCTTGAAAAGCTTTAACTATTTTTGAGGCCCAATCAGCAATACATGACACGATCTTATCCTTGTCAATATTCCAGTCTAATAGGATATCTGTGTGATCCACTGCTAGTGGTTTAACTGACAGTATTAAAGTTTTCAAGGTTGCTTCTTTTATATAATGAGCAGTAAAGCTTAAATATGATTTTGAGTTGGTATGGTCAGTCAAAATATCACTTGTTACGCAGGTCCACTGTGCTTCTTCTAACATTTTCTTAATTTTAAATTTGACAACTTCAAATTTCTCATCTAAGAGTGTAGTTATGGTTTTTCTACATGGTACTTTATAATGTGGCTCAAAGTATTTCACAAAGTTAATAAAACCTTCTCCATCTACTGTATCCAATGGCAAACAGTCTTTTACAATCATATAGATAACAGCATCATTTACTTGCTGGTATTTTGGCCCTTGATGAGAAAATGCAAGTTTGTTTAATGATGATGAAGAAGAGATAGATGACACAGTTGGTGTTGACTCCCCACTTTCATTACCAGAAAAACTTTTATCATTTACTGGCTCTCTGTTATCACAATTGTCCATGGTAGAAGCATTTGCATCTTTATACTGCATTGGGTGTTTTCGTCTTAAATGGTCCCAAAGATTGGATGTATTGCCAGACCTCATAAATGTTTTAAAGCACTCCTTGCACCTTGCTGTTGTATCACGCACTTTCATAAAATGTTCCCAAACATTACTGGTCTTCAATTGCATTTTAGATGACATACTTTTGAAACTCGCAACAACAGTACTCCAAAGTAGCACACAAAAACCAAGATTATTGAAAAGTTGTTACAAAAATAAGTGTATTTCCCCGGATTTCTACATATCCGTTTGAAGGTTGAGAAGTAGCATATAGCAAAAGCCCTTTTGTTTTGAACTGACCAATCAGTGATCAAAAGAATCAAAAGTAACACTATTAATTTTGATTGGGCAGTATTTCAAAGCTATCGATAGTTGTGGAAACTATCGCGATACTATCAAGGTAGTCAAACATTCAATTGTAATGCCATCGTTTGTCGTAAGCCATTTGATACTATCAATATTGCAATACTATTGTGCATCTTCTAGTCTGCTATCTCCAACTTTCACCAGAAAGCCCCCAGTATTCCCCCAAGGTGTCCTTACACTGGCTGTGGAGGCAGAATAACCTAGAATAACCAGAATATCATTAGAATAACCTAGGATATTCTAATGATACCTTCCACTACCCCGTTTTTCATAATATTTCCCAAACTACTGGTTGTTGGACACTGTCAAAGGCCTTCTGCAGGTCGATAAAGATGGCATGGAGGTCTTTCTTTGCTGCCCTGTACTTTTCTACCATCTGCCTCAGAATGAAGATTGGCTCCATTCTGGACCTACCTGTCATAAAACCGAACTGATTTCCACGGACACTACTTCTATCCCAAAGGCGACGTTCCATCACTTCCTGAGTTTCATGGAATGGCTCATTATCTATATACCTCTATAGTTACTGCAATCTTGGACATCCCCTTTGCCCTTGAAGAGAGGTGCTATCCAACTCTCCCACCATGCAGATGGCATTTTATCTCCACTAGCTATCGTGCTGAAAAGTTTCCCTAACCACCTGGTACCTGTCGTCCCTAGGCTGGGCCACACTTGGGTGGGGATTCTGTCCAGGCCTACAGCTTTTTGGCCTTTCATCTTCTTAACGCCTGGTGCACACATGCAATTTTTGCTTGCATGGGTGCTGCAGGGACACTGCAGTGACCCCCACTGCAGTTCAATGCATGCATGTGGGGAAATGTCACCAGTACACATTTAGCAGCTGTTCAGTACACATTCGCCCACCAAATGTCAAAACTAACGAACCGTGCAAAGAAACCATGCGGATGTGTGCATTGCTCAATAAACCATAAGATACTACATGACTGCATGTGTGAGCTTGGAACTGCGGGCATTTCCACTCCTCCGGTTTTCGGAGCCATGCTGGTGCCACAGGTATGTGTGCACTCCCTCATTGCAAGTAATGTATCTCATGCTGCAATTGCAAGGCCGTGCAGGCACTGTGCGAGTAAAAATCGCGTGTGCACTGGGGCTTAGTGCCCTGGCTACTTCCTCCTCAGTAACACTGTCCTCTACCCCTGCTGATGCAGGATAGGTTGAGAGGCCCTTCTCTCATCCAGCTACACTCAAGAGGTTCTGGAAGTACTCTTCCCACTTGCTCTTTACCCCCCCCATGGGGAGAGCAGGATCCTACTCTTGCTATCCTTCACTGTTATGGCTTGGGGTGTATCTTTAGCAGCCCTATCCCTCACCATGGCCAGCTTGAAACCCTCTCTTTCCCCTTCCTTTGTCCCTAACTGCTCATAGAGGGCCTCATATTTCTGGTTCTTGGCCAGGGCAATGTTCCTCCTAGCAGTGGTCTTGGCCTTCCTATATTAAGTCTTTGCTTCCTGGTCCCCCATCTCCTGCCATCTGTGGAAAGCAGCCTTCTTTTGGTTGATAGCTGCTTCTGCCTCCTCATTCCATCACCAAGTGTGCCTGTCACCCTTGACTGTGCCTCCTACTCTGCCCTGCCCCAAAATGGCTTTCCCACAAGTTGAAATTATCCTGGCTACCCTGTCCCACATGACATCAGCTATCCCTTCCCAATTCAAGTTAACTGCCTGTACACTTCTTGTATAAATTCCTCAATTTTTGCAGGTGGTTTCCACCTCCAGATGGCCTGCTCTCCTTTCCAGGCATGTGCATTGCCTGCCACCTTTACTAGGTTTTCTATCATATGTAGCCTATGGCCACATTGTTTTTGGAGATTTTCACTAGGAAGTGCCCAGCAATCATGGACCTCTGATCTATGCCTCCCTTTAACAATAAAGAAATCTGTCTGTGACATCCCTTGTGGTGACTGATATGTGATTAAGTGCTTGTCCCTCTTCCTAAACCAGATATTTGCCAATACAAGGCCTAGTGCGTTTGCTGTGTCAAGGATTTGCTGTCCATCACTGCTAACTGTTCCATACCCTCATCCCCCATGTACCTTCCCATAACCCACGTTATCAATGCACACGAGGCCATTAAAATCCCCACCAATTACTAGTCGCTCATTCCCTTGACTTTCTAATTCTAATTTACTACACTGTGAGCATCCTTTTCTTTGGCCAATATGGCAGTGGAGAGACTAACTCAATCCTACTTATGATAATATAATACAGTGAAACCTCTCTAAGGGTACACCCTTCATATCGGTACATATTTTTCAGGCATCGATTTTTCACCCATAGGGTTAATGCTATTACTACCCCTCTTAATGGTACACCTCTTTAATGGGTACACCCCTCTATTGTTACACCTAATACATGTCACAACTTTTCAGAAAACCACCCCTATAATGGGTACACCCCTCCATTGGTACTGTAGTGTTTCATCACTTTTACATTTGACATGCACGTGCTTTCATCTCTCTTTTCACGTTCTGTGGAGAAGAGAGAACGTGCATCTTTTCCTCAACCTCCAATTGGTCCTATTTGAATTAATTATTCGATTTTGTTAATTTTAAAAATATGAATAATTAGAAGGTTTTATTTGCAAAAACTTAACAGCAATTCTCATTTTTGAAATGTATAGTGTTTCTTGTATGCCAAACCTAATGGACGCGTTTCTCTAGAGCTCTTATACTAAAGTTTAATTTTTAGTATTTAATGCAATCTTTGATATCTTCTGTAATAGTTATTACAATTTATCTGTTCTAAAGATTACTACATCATATAACTTTATTAAATTGAGTTTTGACAAATATTAGAGTTAGTTACGTTAGACCCAAATTAATTTTGAGAAACAGTTAAGATTACTACAAGGATCTAAAACATAAATAGCCTTCTTCTACATTGGTGACCCGGACGTGATCCTTACTTCTATTAATTTCTCAACTAAAAAATTTAAATTCTCAACTACAAATTAATTTTCTTTTTTTTTTAACTGGAATTTAAATTTTCAACTCTAATTTAATTCTTCAACGGAATTTCATTTTTCCAAAGTGAATATATTTCATTTGTGCTCAACGGAGTATTTCTCTCTCTCAACGAATACATTTACTAATAGAGAGATTTCTATCCAGTTATTGAGGATTGGATTAACGGATATTATCATCTTCATTAATTTTGTGCCTTTTCATCTTGTGTGGTCAACTGTGTGTGGTTCAAGTAGTCTCAACATTTCACAGAAGACCTGTGATAGTGTTTCTTTGTTTTTAAAAAAAAAATAAAATAAATAAATAAATAAATAAATAACATTTTAGGAGATATTATTAGAAGATCCCTGACGGTAAGGTTGCATTTTCTTCATTTTAATATAAGGACCTCAGCATATCAAATGGAAGGAACCAGCCAAAACCCTGACCTGGGATTTACAGCATCTGAAGATGAGAGTAATCTCAACGTAATTCAACATGCAGGACTTAAATATCTCAAACTGCCACTTTTTTGGACACAAGACCCAGAGGCTTGGTTTGCTGTGATTGAGAATCGTTTCCGCATTTATTTAATTAGGAGTGAGGCCAAAAAGTTTGACATGACGGTAGATGCCTTACCGCCAGAAATAATTTCAGATGTAAGAGACTTGATTTTAAAGCCTCCAGTTAGGGATGCCTATGAGGCCCTAAAGGCAGCTGTCACCCAGAGGAGTTCCCCAACTCAGCAACAGAAGTTGCAACAACTTTTAACCAATTTACAGTTGGGGGACCGAAAACCTACCCAGTTGTTGCGACATATGCAACAACTGGCTGGAAATGCTGCACTAATTCCAGACAATTTGCTACTTTTAAAAGAATTATTTATATCTAGATTGCCAAAACAAATTAGAGTGATTTTGGCAACAGCTGATTCGAACACTCCTCTGGAGAAACTGGCAGAAATGTCAGATAAAATAATGGAAGTGTTGGATCCATCTATCCAACATCTTAACTCCATCGCGTCAATGAACAATATTCCAGATGTTTTCCCAGACAGTAAATCGGAAAATGCAACCTTACAACACCTTAGTGATAGGCTGTCAGACGTTGCAAAACAACTTGAACACCTCAGTCTTAAGGTGCATTCCTTTTCAACGGATAAACGTCGTTTTGCCCATTCTCGCTCTCGATTTCGTTCAAGGTCACGTTCTGTACAGGACACTAACACTCCACTGAATACCTGCTGGTACCACAAGACCTTCGGGAACAAAGCCCGGAAATGTATACCCCCATGTTCAGCCAGCCAGGAAAACGTGTAGGCCGATCTTCTTTGGAGGTGCGAGATGATCCAGGCCGCAAATACAGTCATCTGCTTTTCATCAACGACATCAACAGTCATCAGACTTTCCTCGTAGACACTGGAGCAGAATTCAGTGTCCTACCTAAATCACGCGTGGATCTTAAGTCCTTGTCGCTCAGTGACATGAAATTGTATGCAGCGAATCAAACAGTGATTAACACCTTTGGTTTTTGTCATGCAACATTAGATCTAGGTTTAAGGCGGTCTTTCCCCTGGTCCTTCGTTGTTGCAGACATTCCGCATGCCATCCTTGGAGCCGATTTTTTGGCACACTTTAATCTGACCGTTGATATAGGTCAACACCGGCTCCATGATCAAATCACGGACCTTACTGTTTATGGTGTGCCAGTACGTTGTCTGGACACATATCAGAAATTTTCAAGCATTGGTCCAGATACAAATTTGCAGTACAGGGCTCTACTTCAGGAATTCTTAGACATAACCATCCCAAGATTAGCATCTACTACTGTCACCCATTCAGTAGTACATCATATTGTTACTACTAATGGCCCACCCATTCACGCAAAGGCTAGACGTCTGGATCCAGTAAAACTTAAGGTAGCCAAAGAAGAGTTTAAGCACCTTCATGAACTTGGCTACCTTAGACCCTCTGCAAGTCCATGGTCCAGCCCACTACACCTTGTCAGTAAAGGTGATAAATGGCGTGTAGTAGGTGATTTTCGTGCACTAAATGCACGCACAGTTCCCGATAGATACCCCATTCCGCACATCAAGGACTTTACTGCACTGCACAATTGCATGGAATGAGGGTATTTTCCAAAATCGATCTGGCCAAGGCTTACCATCAAATACCCGTGGCGTTAGAGGACATCTCGAAGACGGCAGTTACAACACCTTTTGGACTTTTTGAATATACAAGAATGCCGTTTGGACTGCGCAATGCTGCTCAAACCTGCATTTTTGTCTGATTTTGACATTTCAGTTTCATCTACACCTGACATAGAACACACTCTTCCAACTACAGAAGACATCTCTGCATTACCTTCACCTACCTCTACTGCACCTGTCTCACAACCAACTACAACACCTTCTGGAGTACTTACTCGCTCTCGTGCTCGGGCAGCACATGTTCGTTTCGCCCTTCCTTAGTACTCTTTTCGCTGGGGGGTAGTTGTAGTGTTTCATCACTTTTACATTTGACATGCATGTGCTTTCATCTCTCTTTTCACGTTCTGTGGAGAAGAGAGAACGTGCATCTTTTCCTCAACCTCCAATTGGTCCTATTTGAATTAATTATTCGATTTTGTTAATTTTAAAAATATGAATAATTAGAAGGTTTTATTTGCAAAAACTTAACAGCAATTCTCATTTTTGAAATGTTAGAGTGTTTCTTGTATGCCAAACCTAATGGACGCGTTTCTCTAGAGCTC
>JAAFCE010009109.1:7844264-7861370 GCA_013389805.1 Trigoniulus corallinus
GGGGGGCCATGCTAAGACTAGGGACATGGAATATTGGGACTCTCTCAGGGAAAATTTGGGGAATTAGTGGAAACCGTAAAGCATAGGAAGATCAGCATTGCATTCCTCCAGGAGACTAGGTGGAAGGGTAATAGGTCAAGGGCCCTGGGGGAGGGATACAAGCTGATCTACACAGGTAGTGATGAGGGTCAAAATGGGGTGGGTATTATATTAAGCAGGGATTTGCAGCATGGGATAACTTCAGTTAGGAGAGTTAGCAGCAGGTTAATGTTAGTTACTGTAGTTTGGAAAGGTATAGGGCTCCACCTCATAAGTGCATATGCCCCACAAGCAGGCCTGGGTGACACAATTAAAGAAGCTTTTTGGAAGGATTTTGATGAGGTGGTTCAGTCAGTTGACAGCCCAATTAGACAGGGCAGGGGAAATGAGCGGCTAATTATTGGGGGTGACTTTAATGCACATGTTGGGAATGATGGTCAGGGATATGAGGAGGTACATGAGGGATGTGGATATGGTATTATCAACCTTGAGGGGCAGAAGGTCCTTGACACAGCAAGAGCACATGGCTGCGCATTGGCCAATACATGGTTTATAAAGCAGGGAAAGCACCTAATCACTTTCCAGTCACCACAGGGGAGGTCCCAAATAGACTTTTTCATTGTTAGAAAGCAGCACAGCCACCTGGTTGTTGAAATGGCATAGGCAAATTCAAAAGAATATTTAAATATGTTATGATGCTTGGCACTCAAATTTTTTTACATATAATGAAAGAAAAAAGGTGAAATAGAGATGGTCCTGGAGGATATAAAAAAAAATTTTAATAATAAAATTATAAATTTTTACTTTAATTTGTCAGGTGGGAACCCGGGTACCTGGTTGTTGACATAAGGGATATAACGGCCTTTTCTTTCTTTATAACCATGTTTCATCATATCCAGGAAATGCATAAACTACTCTTTTGTATTGTTACGTGTTATGTGTGTCACTTTCAGCAAGTAGGTGCAGCAGCTGCTAACCTTTCCACCACCTACTATATGACAGTTGGGTATCCATCTTTTTTCCTTGGCATGGACACTGACAATCTGTTTGGTATTTTTATGCAGCTGGCTGCTGACTGAGGCTGCATGTTTTATGCTCATTTATCATAAGCCTACTGTTCATTGTGGCACTCCACGAATGCTAGGGGCAAGCTCCTACACCTGAAAGTTTTGCCTCTTTTACTTGTTGCACAGAAGAAAACACCTTCATAGTGTGTCAGTGATTCCAGGCTCAGCAGTGGACAGTTGACTTTTTTATGCCAGCCAGCCATTCAACCAATACCAGCCAGTTTGCCACGTCCCACAGATTCACTTTCTTCCCTGACAAGACAATTGCCATGCACTTCTCTCATAAGCGATAGCTCCACAGTGAGCCAGAGTTTACCCTGAATGACCATCCCCTCTGAGTTGTCAAGGTGGCTCACTTTCTTGGTCTTTCATTTGACAGTCGTCCGACATGAGTACCACACATGAAGGAGCTGAAGATTCTGAAGATTTGTATTGTAATATTCTTCATTGCTTGGAGGGCTCTGGTTTTGGGGCTGGTGAAATGGTGATGCTTCACATCTATCACTCGTTTGATCATGCCTCAACTATGGCTGGGCAGCGTTTATGGCGGTTTATGGCTCCTTCCTCTGGATGCTGGGCATGCTCACATGCCAGGATCTGGTTATCCACAGGACATTCCATACAAGTCCAGTCCCCAGCCTTTATAGAGGTTGGGAAGCCACTGCTGGCTGTGTGGCATACACACCTGGTGGCTGCATCTTTTGTGCAACTGAAGGCCCGGCCACAGCACCCTGAACAATTAGTCGTTTTCAATGCTACCATTCGTTTGGGTTTTCACTACCATGCAGGGGTCCTTCTTCCTTTGGTGTGCAGTTGTTGGGAGCGGCGAGTTGCATTGGACACACCAGTTCTCGTCTGATCACCGAAGTTAAGCAACGCAAGCCCAGTTAGTACTGACATGGGTGGTCGCTCGGGAAAGCTGGGTACTGCTAATACCCAATAATCGTCGCATTAGTGTAGTGTCTGTGCAGCATATGCATTAGAACTATACAGTGGACGGGTCTCTAATGACCTTAAACTCCAACACACAACAACAAAAATGTGCAGTGGTTAGTGGCTTTGTCAGGATCACTGTGTTCCTTTCTAGGGTGCTCCGTTTACTGCCAGCCACTTTGCCACAATGGACAATACCACAGCCCAGTTTCATTTTTGCTGTTTGTTGGTGTTTTTAGGGCCCTTTATCTACCAGGTCATTAGAGTGCCGTCCACAGTGTAGTTCTGATGTAGGGACTGCACAGACACTATACTAATGCAACGATTTTTGGATACTAGCGGTACCCAGTTTCCCAAGCTTAACCCTCCATTGCTACACAGGGGTACTGGTGTACCCCAGGATTTTTATTTTTCCTCTGTCTTCTCTGTGGGTGACCCTGGCACAATGGGATTCACTGTATTTTCACATGGTATGTAGAACATTCTGATTGGTCACAAATTGGTGGTTAATTGCTTTTCATTATTCAAATAATGATGGGTGGGGTACTCCTGTACCCCTGTGTAGCATTTGTGTAATGCTTAAATGGCCATAGGAATTGCATTGAAAGCTTGCACGCCTTGCAGGAAAAGCCATTCACAGTGCATAAAGGGCAAAATATCCATTTTCTTTAAATTGCTGATTAAAATTATTTAAATTGCTTATAATGATACTTTTTCTATGTTTCTCATCACTGATTGAATTATTCTTTCATAAAATTGCACTGTAAATGCAATAAATTTATTGTTAAGTATGGAGAACTGGGTTTGAAATTGGGGTACACCTGTATCCCTGTACCCCTGTGTAGCATAATGGGGGTTATTTTCGAACAGTAGCATTGCAGGGTTAACTGGGGTTGTGTTGCTTAACTTCATTGATTAGATGATAACTGGTGTGTCCAATGCAATTTGCCGCTCACCCTGTTTCGTCTTGACGCTTGAAACCTTCCCTAAAGCTATGTCTACACTGTTGCGCTTTCGTCTTCCTCTTTCAATTCCACTTGTGTTTCAACTTGCGTTTCATCTTTCAACATTGCATGCGGTTTGAAATGGAACGTTGATGAATGCAATTTTGAACGTTGAACATTCCAATGAGGTATGCAATAGCGCATGCCTTTCGTTCCACACCCTGTGCGCTATGACGCATGTGATTATTGAACAGAAAGACGCACCAGTGTGGAGATAGCTTAATTCGGTGTGCACACACCAAACTGACGTGTGTGTGCAAAAAAAGTTTTTGCTCACACCAAAAATTTTAACTGACGGTGTGAAGAAATTTTATCACATCGGTGTATCATTTCGGTTTGACGTCAATCCGAATTGAGCGTGTGTGGGGTTGCTCACATCAGTTGTTCACTTTTTTTGTTCTGCGCATGCCCAAACATGGATAAACGTCATTATTAAAAAAATGCACCATAGTAACGGTAGAATTACTGGTTGATGCGGACAATCAAATGACTTTACATGACGTTTAACGAAAAGGAACATAAGTACGTTATGCACCAAACTGATCGTGTGTGAGCAATTCATGCCTTCACACCAAATTGAACACATCGATGTGCACACACTTTCTGGCACACACTACAAGGTGGGGTCTGTGATGACCCCAAAAAGACTTAAAGGCTTCAAGGCAAAAATTTTCAAGGCTTAAATTTTCAGATTAAGGGCATTATTATGGATATTAAATTAAATACCATCCACATAAAGCTTTAGCAATGAAAATAATTTGGAAACATGCTGTAAAAATTCTATATTACCCATCATCACCATACCCTTATCCCACCTATGACAGGGTCGGATCTGCAGGGTCTAGTCCTCCACTCCTGCTTATCTCCCACCAGATCCCCATCCAATCCAGACACTACCAAATCCTTATGGACATCCTGCTCCCATTTCTGCCTTAGTAACCAGTGCTTCTGACTAGCCAACCATGTTGGTACTAACTTGGGTTGAATGCTTAACCAGAAATAAAATATGCTAATTGCTTAGGAGACCTGCCAACTTCCCTAGATAGGTAAAGAAAACATCAGAGAACATATACTGAAAGGTTGGTTAAGATTGGAGAAAGTGGTACATGTGTAGACACAATTTTGTATGTTTGGGGTCTGCCAAGACCCCACCTTGTGGACGGAAGGTTAATTTTTATTACCATGAGGTATCAAAGAAGGTGTGACACGAAAGGAGTTATTTAATTTTCTCTTCACTGATCATCTCCTTTCTCGTTATAATACTGTCTTTGCAAGAAATGAAATGAGACATAACATTGAATCCAGGGTACCAAATTTACCAGAAGATGATTTGAAAAATAAAATCTCCCTATTTTCCAACAAGGGTCTGACAGTGACAAAGAGTATGTGGATTCATCAGGCAGTGAATCAGATCTTTGATGCTATGTAAGATTCCCCAACTTCAATGTACTAATTTGAAACTTGAAAAAACATTGTATTCAGAATTATAAAATTATATTTTGTTCAAAAATTTAAACTACACTTCATGTTAAGCTTACTTCATTGCACTATTAAGCCGCAATTCCACTGAGGCAACATGTAGCATGCGGCATTGACGCATGTCTCCTTGCTGCATGCTACTTGTGGTTGCCCGGTCGTATGCTCCGCCCCTTGGCATCATTCTACATGTCGAACAGTGTCGTCGTTATCGGAGGGCCCGCAGATCGGTGCGACTTCAGCTCAGATCAGCAACCATGGCAACCAAGCTTCATTCCCTATGCTTATTTATCGTCTGGTTACTGTTCGTTAGGGCACTCCACCGATACCAGGGAGAGAGCTTCTTCAGTTGTGAATTTCATCTCATAGTAGCCACGTGCAGAGGTGAACTGCGACGTCGCGGTTCCCCAAGTGAAGAATATTTCATTCCTCACTACACATGGACGGGTTCGTTAAATAAGCAGCCAGTCCCTTAGTTGGTAGAGGAGTGCTCCATTCAAAGTTGTCTCGCCGATTACGATAGTGTGCATGTGTGTAGTGGATGCTGACCTGGTGAGAACAGACGGGAGTGGAGAACAATAAAACCACACGGGCCACAGCTTCATTTCCCATTTGACGGAAAACAAACTTTCTCTTACCCAGAAGACGCCAACCCTCCTCGATCCAGCATTGAACCAGGAACCACTGACGCACCATGCTACCTCTGCTCTACCGAGGCAGATCTTCCTGGCAGCAAGCATCATCATCATCATCATCCCGCCTGTGGCAGTGTCGGGTCTGCAGGTTCTGCCCTGTCACTCCCATCTGCTCATCTGCCCTCACCTACTCATCTGCATTTCTGCAGGAGAGATTATTGCAGGAGCATCCTCAGTATGATGCTCTTTACTGTTTCGGTGAACGGTTTTCCCACCTCCATTCACCCCCCAGTACAACCGTCCCTATTTGTGGACGACTTTTCCATCTGGTACCGGGGTGCCACAATGCATGGCATTGAGCGTCAGCTGCAACTGGCACTCAATAGTGCCAATGAGTTCGCCACCTCACGTGGCTATAAATTCTCCCCTGAGAAAACAGTCATGCACTTCTGTCGTAAGCGAGGGCTTCACCCTGAGCCTCAGCTTACCCTGAATGGCCGCCTCCTCCCAGTTGTAGAGGAAGCCCGGTTTCTTGGTCTCCTTTCTGACAGCCGTCTGACGTGGGTCCCACATTTGAAGGAGCCGAAGGCTAAGTGCCTTCGCTCCCTTAATATTCTGTGGTGCCTGCCGGGAACTGGTTTTGGGGCAGATCGACCGGTGATGCTTCGATTATACTGATCACTCGTTCAATCACGACTCGACTATGGCTGTAGTGTTTATGGCCTGGCCGCTCCATCTGCTCTCCGGATGCTGGACAGTGTTCATCATGCTGTCATCCGGTAGTCCATTGGGACTTTCTGCACAAGTCCCATGCTCAGCCTTTATGCTGAATCCGGTGAGCCACCACTGACTGTATGACGGCAGTGCTTAGCAGCTGCATATATTTTTCAGTTGAAAGGTCAGCCACAGCACCCTACACACCCAGTCGTTTTTAGTCTCACTCTGCGACGACCATTCGATCACCGGCCAAGGGTTCCCCTCCATTTGGCATGCGTTGGATGGATGGTCTCACCTAGGGTGCAGCCTGTACTGCTGGCCTCTGTGCCACCCTGGACAATACCAGAGCCAAGTTTTAATTTCACACACGGCCCTCCTGAAAGCCTGTACTGATAGGTCGGTGTACCAACAAGAGTTTGGACGCCTCTCTCTGACCTATCAGGGCCATGTTTTTGTTTACATGGATGGGTCGAAGGATGGTACCTCTGTGGGTTGGTCAGTCTTTACAACTGGTCATCTCATAGGGGGCCGCCTTCCAGGCGTCACCAGTGTCTTAACTGCAGAGCTCACTGCTCTGCACAGGGCACTGGAACTCATTCAACGTTTGATTCACCAACACTTTGTGGCTGCGACTGACTCCCTATCCTCCCTCCAGCTGTTGCACGCCCTCTATAGGAGACATGCCATCGTTCAGGGTGTGCATAGTTCACTGCTCACAATTTGCAAGCAGGGCAAGACAGTGTTGTTTATGTGGGTCCCGGGGCATGTTGGCATCATGGGCAGTGAGAGGGCATATGCCCATGCCCGGCAGGTGACCCACCTGCCAGATGTACCTGACACTACGGTCCCCTCCTCTGACGCTCTCCCGATGGTGCGACAGGCCGTCCATGAACAATGGCGGTCCCAGTGGTTTTTGGAAACCACCAACAAACTCCACACACTGAAGGACACTCCAGTGCACTGGGTGTCCTCATGCCGCCAGTCGCGGAGGGAGGAGGTTGTGCTTGCTCGGTTGCGAATCGGTCACACGTTCCTCACCCACTCGTACATACTACGAGGTGAGGATGAACCGTGGTGTTACTCCTGTGGGGAGCCTCTCACAGTGGCACACATATTTAGCCACTGTGAGAGATACCATGAACTTAATGTCGACTGGGAGTCAGTCCAGAGCTCTCCACATCACTTGGGGATAACCCCCAGGGGGTGGAGAACTCGCTTGTTTTTGTGGAAGAGGCTGGCCTCTTTCACAACATTTAACCTTAGCACTTTTTCTTATTAGCATCCTTTTCTTTTAGTCTTCATTTTGGCTTTCGCCTTTTCCTTTTTTGTGTCGGTTTTGGCTTTTGCCCTTCTATGTTAGTGTTTGTCTAGGCCTTTGCCGTTTTTTTTTTACTGTATCTGTTTTTGCCGATATACAGTTAGCTCTCTTTTTACACGGGTTCTTTTAATGTGATTTCCAAGTTATGCAGTTTACATTTCATTAAATTTTTTTTCTCAAATATGTATACAGTACTGTATATATGCGATCAGGAGAACGAATGTTGAAACCACTCATAATAAATCGATTTCTTAGACCTCGTGCCCTAAAAGGCAAAGATTTAAAACTATTACCACTGCATTGGATGGCTAACCCAAAAGCCTGGGTGACAACAACTGGTTTTACAGAATGGTTCAATAATTGTTTTCTACCAGAAGTGGAAGTCTATTTGAAAGAAAAATCTCTTGATTTTAAAGTCTTATTAATTATTGATAATGCACCAGGTCATTTACAGTTAGAACATCCATATGTTCAAATAGTATTTCTTCCACTCAACACAACAAGCCTTCAGCCGTTAGATCAAGACATAATTTCAACATTAAAAAAATATTACATTAGGCGGACTTACAAATTCATATTGAATAAATTAGAAAATGAGTCCTTGACAGTAATAGACGTGTGGAAACAGTATTCTATATTTGATTGTATAATTCAAGTTGCATCTGCTTCTGCTGAAATAAAACCAGCAACTCTAAATTCCTGTTGGAAAATGGTTTGACCAGGATGTATTACAAGCAATACAATCATCGAAACATCAACACTTTTGAAGGAAATTCCAAGTTTGGCACATGCTATTGGCAGAGAATGTTTTTAATAATTTCAACCATGATGATATAGAAGAACTGCTGGTGGATGATGTATTAAATGATGATGAGATTGTTGCACTAGCTTTAGATGCAGCAAATTCATAAAGTGAAAGTGATATTGAAGAAACCCCAACCCCTCTCACTTCAAAAATAATTCTATATGGTCTTCATCCATGCAGCAAATTAGAAAATCATTTTCTTGTTAATGACCCCAATTCTGAAAGGGCCTTTAAATTCCAACGTGAGCTGCAGAACTGTGTTTCTGGATATCGTGAATTACATAAACAATTAGTAGAATCATCAATGCAAAGTTTAATTATGGATTACGTTGTTAAACAAGGAAAATCAGCCTACAATGAGAATGAAGGTTGCAAAAATTTTTCACCTATTGCAGGGGTGGCCAACCGGTCGATCTCAAAGCCAATTTATGTCGATCATGCGAGTGTGCTGACTTAACACCCGCCTCAGAGACGTAGCAGCTCAGTGTTTCCAGGTCTGCGTCAGTGGTTCTAGTCCCCAGACGTAGCAGCTCAGTGTTTCCAGGTCTGCATCAGTGGTTCTATCCCCACTTTGACTACGCCTATGACAGCAAATCAATCGCCACACTTAAGATAAAAAGTCGATCGCGATACATTTTTAGATAAAAGTAGATCTTATGTATAGAAAAGTTGGCCACCCCTGACCTATACTAAACAGATAAATTGCAGAAACATTTATTTCTGATGATGAAAGTGATTTGGAACCTCTTCACAAACAGTGCATGCTCTTATCAGATAGTGATAGTGATTAAAAACATGTAAATTTATATTACTTTCTTATAAAATAATACAAGTTGTATTTAAATGCAATTTTTTTTAAGAATTTATATAAGTTATTTTCAGCTTCTCAAAGGAATTTATTAAGAGACCCATTTTTTTATGTCAACAAAATTATTTTATGCAGTTTTACATTAGTTTTAATTCATAATTTCGGAGTTACGCGGATTTTAAAAATTATGGAACGTATCCCAAATTTTTCCCTAGACTTATAGTCTTTTTTAATGTGAATTCTTTTCACGCGATTTTCTGAGGAACGTATCCCCCATGTTAAAAAGAGACCTGACTGTATAGTCAATTCCTAGTGATTTCATGTTTTGGAAATTGATTGAAGACAGTCTATGTGCTCAGCTTCAGTAATAAAAACCATTGGGTGTCTGCACACTTGAAACAAAAGTCAAATAGACAAAACTGATTGACAACCACATATCACACAGACTGTTGTCAGTGCTGTAAGTGAGAATATTGTGAAATACGTTTTCTAGTAAAGTTTTACTTGATATATGCATTGGTCATTTTGATAATCCATGTCAAATATAGTATACTTATGAAATTTTAAAATTATTTTCTAAAAGCTGGCCAATACCGATATCATAAAGACAGGCCAATACCGATATCATAAAGACAGGCCAATACCGATATCATAAAGACGGGCAGATATATATGTGCATCACTACTAATTGGAGATAGCCTTTATTTCCTAGCACTGCTTCACATTCTTGTGTCATTGAAGCAGTTAAAACACTGCATTGCTCTACTGAGATGGAGTTCCATGCAGCTTGCACTTCTTCCCACAAATGGTTTCTATTTTGAATTTGTTTGGCACCAATTGACTCTTTCACATCACCCCACACATTCTCAAATGGATTTAAGTCTGGTGACAGCAGGTGAACTCATGACTGACAACTTTTGTTCCTGAAACCATTTTTAACGCTATTTGCTGGGTGTTTGGGGTCGTTATCATGTTTGGATGTCCAAACCAGTGGCATATTTTCTACAGGATATAGCTGCATGACATTTTTCAATACCTTTAGGTATGTATGTTGTCATTCTCTCCTCAATTCAAAATATTGGCCCAACATTTTACCATGACTTGCATCCCACCCCAAATCATAAAATTCCCTCCACCATGTTTGACAGTTTTTGGCAGTTTTGTGGTTTTAATTCTGTATTTGAAGGACGTCTCACAAATGCTCTGCCATAAGGTCCAAAAAAGCTATAAGCTATATTATTATTTATTACATTCTAATAAAGGCACAAAATTACATACAAAGGATTGCATTGTTCATTGAATTCATCATAAAAAGAATATCAAGTCTTTCCTTTAAGTTTGTTTTACTAACAAGGCATCTTCCTTGGAAGTGGAGTAGGGTCATATATGAATGTGTTGGCCCATAATTTAAAAACCAGTGTAAATAATTTAGGGCTACAGTACCCCTTTAGTTTTCAACAGGACAATGATCCTAAACATTGTGCAGCTTTAACAAGAAGAGTGGCTCAATTACAATGCTCCTCATCAGTTGAAACCACCCTCAGTCCCCAGACCTAAAAATTTATATTCAGGGTCATCAGAATATACTTTCCACTCATTAGGTATGTCAATATAATTTATTAATCCCTTTAATTTCGGAAAAGTATCTACTGAATTTTCCTCATTATATGATTTGTTAGTGCCATTATTGTTTGATATAGCATTCTTAATATTTTTCATTTCCCTTCTAATTCTTTTAGTAGATGGATCCTCTGTACAGGTAGTTTGTGGGTTTAGGTATGGTGGACTTTTATTGCTCCTTTTATCCACTTTTTTAGGTCTGGAAACACTTACTGTGGGTTCTTTTTTATAATTACCCTGACATTTTGGAGCACAACAATGATGAGGCGTTGTGACAAGTGGGATAACTGAAGACTTATGAATTCAAATGCAAATTAGATGCTAGGCACAAAATAAAACACTAAATCGAAATTCAATGCAAAATCCGAATTTGATGCTAAGTACAAAATCTAATTCTCAACTATTTAATAATTATGTCACAATTATATTTCATTATTAAATTAACTGTGATTAAATAGTATGATTATTATTTTAAATGTGCTAGACATGTGAGCATGAATAGAGCATGCATTTAGTGAAAGAAATCTAAAGATACCTAACCTAAGGGGACTCTTATGTTGCAGTGGACCACTTGAGGTGACGTCATGATTGTTACTATCCTATGTGTAGGCCTTCATATATAGGGGGTGCTGCCTCATCCCACAAATGATAAAGCATAACTTGATTGTGGTGGTTGGCTATTTTGGTCCCACAAGGACATTACTAATAAAATGTCATTGTTGTATGATAAAAGAGAAAAATGACAAAGTCAAGTAGGTGCAATCACGCTGCAGCCATGGTGGAGCAGAAAGGAATGAGGAAATGAAAGAGGAGTGATATGCAATAATGAAAGCAGGGAAATGCATGGCCATGGTGGAGTGGTGAGGAAACAACATTCTCTTGCTGGCCCCATTTATTGAAAAGAGGTGCAACTACAAAAGGGGCATTGAACAATGGTCACTGTGGTTTGAAAACAAACTTTTTGGTTCCACATCTCCACTTTTGTTCACCTCTTTCATTTCTTCTTTCCTTCTCTCTTCACTTTGGTCATTTTCATTGAAATGTGACCTTTTGTTTTAGTCCCTCTCTGCTCCACCATTGCTGCAGCCTTACTTGTCTGATTGCTAGTAGCTCTACTATGTGAGAATATGTCAAATACCATGTTTTTGTTTTTGACACTTTCTCCTTTGCTTGTATAACTGCTAATATCCTTGCTCCATTACATGTGGTCAACTTAATCTTACCAATTCCAACCTATTCATTTAGGGAAAGGAAAGTTCCAGTAAAAAATTAAAAATTCTATATTTCATGAATTTCCCTCACAAATAACCTGTAATTTCACAGGGGAAGACTTCATTCCAAAATGTGAGATTTTCTCCTTGAAATTACTCTGGTTGTCTCAGTTTAAATTTGCTACCTTCCTGAAATGACATGGAGCATGAAAGAATTTATAAAGAAATGATATGGAATTCAACCCACACAGAACAGTCACTGCTTCAACGATGTGATAAAAGCATTGCTAATATTTTCAGATCATTTTTATCAACATTAACTCCATTGCTATTCATTTCATTCTCCCAGTGTCATATTTTACACTTTGCATCAATTAAGGAATGCAACTGAATTGAATCATTTGGAAAGCAACTTAGCTAACGTGTCGTTTTGCCACACATTCACATAATCAATGACATGTCACAGTTTGTTGCATTTTAATAATTATTACCGTTTTTGTGTGTGATCACAGTCCCATTGAATTTATGGCACATCTGCATGCTATTATGAATATTATTTCAGGAGAACTGCAGGAAGGAATCTGGGGAATCTCTAGCTGATAGTAATGAGCTGAAAGGGGCACAAACACTGGAAAGAAACACCTGCAATTTGACACCTTCAAAGGGTAAGGTGAATTATATTGCAATTAAATTGATGAGCTTTCTTTATTTTGGCTAATTTGTCATCTCACAAAAATTTCACACCATCATGTAACTTTGCATGTGTAATATGCAATGCATGGACCATTTAAGTTGTTAATGTTCCTTTTGTATTTGAAATGTTGGTGATCTTTGATGGTGGACTTGTCATTTGAAGCTAACCCAGATGATAATATTCTTTTAGCTGCTGTCTTCCTTTTAACAAACTTAAGCAACACAACTTTAACCCTTAAGTAGGTAGGTGAATTAAAGTGACATAAGTGGGTATGTGCTCACAACACCCTGGCCTCAAAAATTATTTGCATAACCTAATTTATTGTTTTAAAATTTTCTTTTATTTGTTGGAACATAGTAAATAAATACTGTATATGCAAAAAAAATTTTGAAAAGTGCTTAAATATATGAAGAAAAAAAATTTTTTTTGAAGAAATATCAAAAATTGCACATCTTTCAAAAAACTGATAGAAATTTTAAAATCCAAAGTTGCATGATTAAAATCCGAATTAAAAACTAACTACATACTCTGCTAGATATGATTTGGCAAAAACAATTTTTTGTTAATTTTTATAATAAAATTATTATTCCAAAATTTTCTTACTGAAATTTGGTCAATTATTAGAAAGGTAAAGCATGTAATTTAAGCCGATAACTTGATAACAATTTGAGTATCTTGAGATGAGGTCTTTTGTCTTCTTTACAGCACCAAACAGTGCATCTCCCATACATGCTATTAGCACTTGTCTTCAGCACTATCCTCCCACTCTGATATATCACTTTTTACTGAAACCCACAAGTTTAGAAAGGCTTCTAAGTCTTTTCTGCTCCTTTTGATAGTCATCCATAGCTAATATGTGAAAATAAATTACTAGAACACTGAAAATCAGAAAAAATAATAATTCGCAAAAAGTTACGTAAGTAGGTAAGTGGGGTGTTGAGAGCGCCATTTTCTGACAACACCACTTTTACAGAAAAATCAAAAAACAAATAAATATGTTTGACTTTGCAAAATGTAGGGAAGGGTATAAAAGTAAGCTAGAGGGAAATTCAGGTTTCTGACATTATCCAAACATAAAAAATTTTGATTTATGAAGGTGGGGTGTTCATATAACCCACATACCCACTTAAGGGTTAATACAGTGAGTTTGTTATATCCAATGTTCATTATAAGAGGTGAAAGATTTCATTGGGAAAGATTTTACTGGGAAACTTTCATTGTTGAAATACAGTACATTATAACCAGGAGTCCGTTATTATTGAGAAAGGAGCATAATCTTGGGATTTGTCAATAAACCTATTGTAACCCCTAATTTTTAATGAATGTGTTTGTGTTTTGCACAGGTTTATTTTGGTCTTATGGTAATTTTTATTGTCAGCCATTTGTTGCTTCGCAGACTACAGCTGTGTGACTTTGATCTGCTTATTTTCATTCACCATTTTGAGAATTGAAAGTATAATTTGTGGCAAACTTTATTAGCATTGTTAATTTTCCATATTTTTTGCATATAAACACGTTTGCTCCAGTTTTTACTGCCAAAATATACCACCATACAGCACCAGGCTTCTATTTAGAGATGCCTCAGTGTTGGAGACCTTTTAGGTCCCTTAAAGTTTTATCAAAGGTAAAAATTAAAAGGATTCAGAATAGAGGTACAGTAGGACCTCGTTATAATGGACGCCATGGGACCATGCGCAGTCGTCCACTATATGTGATTGTCCACTATAATGGGGTTTTTGAAAAACTAATGTACATTATTCCAGTGGACATTACTCAATTTGCTGTAAGTACAGTACTGCATTATACAGTAGTTCAGTCGACAATGTCAGAAAAATCCAGAACTCCTCAATAATATGCAGCACTGATTTATGGTTGTGGCAGTTGGGGGTTGATGATGCTGGTGGCAATATGTGGTGAGAGGTTTGGCTGTGGATACAGTAATTCTATTTCCTTACCATCAACATACAGCACTGTATTTATATTCTCAGCAAAGGGCACAAGTCTATTTATATTCTCAACCAAAGGGCACAAGGCTATTTATATTCTCAACCAAAGGGCGCAAGACTATTTATATTCTCAACCAAAGGGCACAAGACTATTTATATTCTCAACCAAAGGGCACAAGACTATTTCTGTACCGTGGAGCTAAAAGGGCCAATGTCCGTTTTCATAGATTTGTGGAAAACGCAAAACTATCTGACATACAACGTTAAACCTTAGGATGTAGATTGGTATTACAGCTTTATTAAAACACCTATGACCAACCCTGGCACTTTGGCGTTTGTACCACTAAAAGACCATAACGTATGCTGTTGAAAAATGCTGAAATCCCAAAATCAACAAATTAGTACATTTGCCATTTTAGCTCCAAGGTACAGATTTATATTCTCAACCAAAGGGCACAAGACTGTGAAAGCAATAGGCATATGTACTGTACACTACAACCCTAACATATTGGGAAAAAAAGATACTGTAAGAGGCATTTCTTGAAAGTCATGTGCACAACAAGGGTGCAACTGCAACTTTAACAATATTTAACACTGCAGTGTGGACAACTTTAATGATTAACTACTGTAATTTCTTCCAACAATGAAAGTGTCTATCCACTAAAATGGGCATTGTTTAACATGCAAAATGTTTGATGGGGACACATGAGTCTTCCACTATCCACAATAACGTGGTTCCACTATAATGGGTTCTTTCAATGTGGGTGATAAAGGAACTTTGGAAGGGACTAAGGACATCGTCCACTATAGGCATATCGTCCACTATAATGGGGTGCATTACAACAAGGTCCGACTGTATATGGGAATTGTTTCAGCCTACAGGATTTTTATAAACAGTGAAAAACGTTTCATTGATAATGTCTTTATCAATAAATAGAATATATTATTGTCTTGCACTTAAAAGAAGCAGGAAGGCATGTCGAACCTCTGCAACACTGTCGAAAGTCATCAATAGCTGTCCACACCTGTTCAAAACAGCAGAACCTGACCAGACATGTCCAATTCTGTTGTGACTTTTCACACCTGTCCAAACATTTCACCCATGTACAAACATGCCCAATGCTGACCAAACATTTTTAAACCTCCCCATGCATGTACCAATAATAGGGAACTGAAGACATATATCCAAACCTGGGTATCCATTTTGATTTTGAGTTGAAATAATTTTTTTAAAAACAGTTAGTGCTTTATAAATCCGATTCCCCATGCTTTCATCTGTTATGAACTGATTCATCTTAGTTTTTGGAATTAATAACTTTTCCACTTAGTAGAAATTGGCTCTGAAGATTATTTTGGCATTGTTCAATACCCCAATAACATTGCTCATGAAATAGAAAAGGAAAACTGCAGCTCTCATATTAAAGCATTGAAATAAATGCAAAGTATTGAGTGCATTTTAAAATAATAGTTTATTTTCATCAATATGTATAGATATTACTGTTGTTGGGGGCAGGAAATACATGAAACAGAAGTTTGAATGTTCATCATAGACGGGTTTTTCAAAATAACAGCACAATTTCTTTGTTTTCTTCTTTTCTTTTGTGTTGCCGCAATGCAAAGATCGCAAATCCCCACTGTAATTTTCCTACCAGTTTAGTCACGTTTAGCTTTACTGCAAGCTGACAAGAGATTGTGGCAGTAAAGAAAGTTATGTTTGATTTCTGTAAAATGCTCTCAATCCCCAGTTTGGTTGATACATTTCTCATTATTTGAAGATTTTGGGATCTATCTTTTGTTATGGGTAAGCACAGTTCTTCTCCCAGTTGTTTCAAAAACTTTCTGCACTCATCTGTTTTCCTTTTTATCATTTTGTTGTTTTCTCTGGAAATAATGTATGCAGCAAGAGCTAAGATGTTGATATTGTAGAAGAAAGCAAGGGGTCACCTATTACTTCTTTGAACAGTATCTTCCTAGCAGTCCATAATACCCTAACCCAGACTTTGTTTTATTATAAAACTTTGTTTTTTGAACCTTATGTCAAGCTGTCATGGTGCATACTTGATAAAAGTATAACTGCTATTTCCATTTTTGGACCATAGGAACAAATTGTGGTATTTTTGGTGGTATAGGCAAATAAGGATGTTAACACTTGTCAGGATTTTGATGCTTTCATTCCATCTGGTATATATGGTTCATTCATCTTTATGGTTCCAACACTTGTCAAATTCCATGACAGAAGGCTTTCAACTAATAGCAGACTTGTGAAGTTCTCCATTGTTGTGTTCCACCCAGGACCTTTGAATGGCAGTGATAGTTGCTTTGCAAGACGTGCCCCTTGGTTCTTCTCTCATCCCGTGACAGGCAGAAAGGCCGTGGCAATATGATCGAGGATAAAAAGACCGTGGTGAAAATGCTGCAAAAAATTAGATCGCACAGTAATGTGATCGAGGGTAAAAAGACCGCCAAAAAAACAACGGATGTGAAAAAGGTCGCAAAAATGAGTAGGCAGAGTTCCTAGAAAAGCGAGATTCGTACAAACGGGATATTCCGGGCTACACGAGATCATTCACAGAATCTATATGTTTCTTGTTCGTGGGGAGGAGGCCTTCGAGCCAAAGGCTAGAAGGCCGGGGGACCGAAACACCGAAAGTAGAGATCATTGTAAAGGTACTTTCCAAAGATAATTCATTGCATGCCTCTTTCATCTCAATCTCTTGGTAAAATAGTAACCAGGTAAAACCAGGTATTATTGCTGTGTGACTTTATTGTTTGCGATCTTTTTACCCACGGTCATATTGCCATGTGACCTCATTGCTTGCTGTCCTTTCACCGC
>JAAFCE010009109.1:7867579-7881348 GCA_013389805.1 Trigoniulus corallinus
GGGGGGGTGACACCAACCCTAGTGATGCCACTGCTGAAGCTATCTAATTTCTTGATACATGACGGCCCATAGATGGTCTTTACCCATTGCTCTAATGAAATCTTTTGACCATAGGCAGCCAAACTTTTGTGCAAATAGCCTTTCCAGTCATTATCAACCCAAAAACCCATTGTGTGGAACATTCAAATATGCCTGTTTCATGCATTTGGTGTCCCACACAACATTAATCTCTTAGGAATTATCATCATCATATCCTTATCCTGCCTGTTGCAGGATCAGGTCAGTTGGTTCTAGCCAGAGGCAGATCCAGGAGGAGCAGTGCAGCAATTGCTCCCCCTCCATGCCTCAATGGGGCACATATTTCATCTGATGCATTATTCAATTTTGCATCTGATGATGCATTTTCCCATTGCCATCCCCATTTCTGTACTGCCAGTCCAACAGTTGCTGTCCAATCCAGTCTACTAATCTACTGAGATAGGACACTGTCTGAGAGGCAGCAAAAGACCTATTGTAATTACTAGCTAGATGTATACCAAGGGATTCTGAATATTTAAAAATATTTGGGGCACACATTTCGAAGTTCTCCCCACTGATCCACCCTTGTATCTGCCATTGGTTCTAGCTCTCCACCCCTGCCTAGCTCCAAACTAGTCCCAAGTGTGTTTTGATTTTCCCCTTCCTGATGAAAATGCGTTGCTTTTCATCTTCATCCACCATTTTTTGTCTTTAATTAAAGCTTTTACTTGGGGCCGCTTCACAAGAACAGTGGGAATGGCAACGGAGATGTAACTGGGAACGTGAATGGGAAAACGAGCTTCACTACAACCCCCGATGACAGACGCAACGCATGGAACATAGTTAAAGTGCTGTAGATATTAACTACCGGTATATGGGTGTGGCAAGTCAGATAAGTCAGTAGAGACAAAATATTTATAAGATTGTTAAAAATATTTATAAGAAATAGCTATATGAGGCCCCCATTGAACCCCACGAAGGCAAAACAGTAAACGTATGAGCAAAAAAAAAACTTCACAAACACAACATGCAACTAACTACATTGCCAAGTGCAGCTCTTTTTTTGGTGCTGAGGGGAGGGTACGTCATGTGGTGGAGATGTCCTCCCATTGGTCAAACAGCTTACGTTTAACAGGAAAGTTAAAACTTGGTCAACTTTCCCATCCATTGCTGTTTGCTGGTCACGTTCCCAGTTATTGTGAATGCCACCGTTGCCATTTGGGTTTCTAACTCCTTCCAGTTCCCATTCCAGTTTATGTTGCTGTTGTGAAGCAGCCTTTAGAGTGCATTAGTTTTTACTGCAAAGTAAAAGGTTATTCATACCAGTTTAACCCTTAATTAGGTGCATGGGGTCACAGCCAATTCAAATGAAAAAAAAAAAAATATAGAAAGCATTATTTTCCAAACCTGCCATACCCAGTAGCTTCATATTTTTGATTGCCATTTCTAATTCTGTGGGGCTTTAGCTGCTAAAACATGCAGAAATACAGTTTTTAGTTAATTTGACCCCATGTGCTCACGTAACTTTCCATCTCTATGGGATTTTACATGTAATACAGGATTTTCATGATTTTACATTTTATTTTTACATTGAATTTCCCAAACATGCACTTGAAAATTAAGTTTTTTTTAACTATTTTGATTATTTTGTAGTGAAATTTCATCTCTTCATTAAAATAGTAAACATTAGGTATTATTATTTGCAGTTGTTATGTTTCAAAACCACTTGGTTAATTTAATATTCATAATGAAATTTGGGGTCTCTGGTGACCCCATGCGCCCAATTGTGTGATTTTCTCAGTGCGCCTACTTAAGGGTTAAGCCTTTATTTTTACTTGTACTTTTTACACTTAATACTTTGTAAGAGTTTACTTTTTTTATTCATATGGCTCAGTGCAACATTGGGGGCGCCTTGCCCTCCTTCCTGGAAATCAACCGCCATGACACATTGTCTGTACGATTACTTTAGTCTACTCTATGCCAAATTGAAAGTGCCTACATATACACGTCTAGTGTCTGTTCAGGAGTGGGGGGAGGGCGCTTTGAATGCCTCCTGCCCCGTCAGGGGAGGATGCAGTGGGGGAGCAATGTATCGATTGCTCCGCCATCAGTGCCTGAATGAGGCGAATTATGGGTCGTCATTATGAGGGTTGGACTGTATTAGGAAATATTTAACGTTACTCTTCTGTCAAACACTGTGTGTAGGTGGAAAGAAAATTAATTAGTTGAGATCGGCTAATTCGCAATTAAAACTGTTTTCATATGAAATGCTTGCTAACATGTGAACACTACTAGTTGCTTGGCATCTACTATATGCCTGTTGTGAGTTTTTTCATGTCAATAATAAGTCATGATTTTTTTCTTCTTTTATTCACATACATTTTAGGGTTAGTTAGATCTCGGGTATTTCATTTCCGGTGACTCCTAGCAGCTTGTAAAGGGTGAAGGCTTAACCGCAAATGCTTCTTTGTTTCACACTAGGATTGAAGTTACTGAAATGCACTGTACAGGTAATTTTCAAACAAAGTCCAAAGCACAATAAGTGTGCACATCAAAATCACACCCTCTTTAGTTGTGTAGGAGTACAGTAGACTGGCTTATTCAACCTACTGTGGCGGAAGAGCACCCTGGATATCAAAAAAGCCCGAAAGTCAGAGTCAGTGGCGGATCCAGGATTTTTGTAAGAGGGGGGGGAGGGGGTTGAGCTAAAGCTGGCATACTGCATATTATGCTCATGAGTTTATATGTGCATTGGGGGTGCAACCCCAGAAACCCCACCCTGCGCGTGGCCAGAGTAGTATAAATACTCACTTCCTGCCCCTGCCCTACCCATACTTTTATTCCAAAACTCCCTCTTATTCATACTTTCTGACCAGATGTTTTAGGTCAAAATACAATACAGCATTATATCAAAACAGCAGATGAATACAATAGGTCACAACCGCCCTAAGCTCAAACCAATTCGCTGTTTTGTCCCTTTGGTCCCCATTACCCTCTACCATCTGCACAACACCAGTTTAGCCCTAGATTACTATAGTACCCTACGAATGACATAGTTACTAAGCATTAGTCCATGAGACTACCAAAGTTTGGTTTGGATAAATAAAAAAGAATAATGGATTTAAAAATTTAGAAAAAAATGTTTTAATATTCTGCAAACATTTAAAATGATAACAGCAAAAAAAATTCACACTATTAATTTTTTTTCACGTTGAAAAAAAATCTTTCCTCTGTGCTCACCACCAATTGCTTTTGAATGCACATGGCAGTAGAATTTAGTCATTCTGTGTAGTTTAGAAGGACAGAATGCTAAAAATTTTTCTTTTTCCTGCCTGTGGAAGTGCAAATGACTTTATAACACTTGCTTCAATCAAAATTTCAGAGAGGATTTATTTGAGTGGGTGGGGCAAAGTTGCGATAGTCAAACGTGGTTTTATCCATGGTTACAATATGGTCTCGATTGTAAAACTATAAAAATACATGCTGCAGCTAAGATAAATGCATATACAGTCAAACTCGGATATAACACACACCTTTGGGACTGCTCGTGTCTGTGTGTTATAACCGAGTGTGCGTTATAACAGAAACAATGCTAAATGATGCCAAAGCTATGTTAACTGAACAAAGATATGCTAATTTATGGATGTATTCAAAAAGTCGACCAAGACTTGTATACTTTGACGCACACACTTGCAGTCAGCTGCAAATTTTTTGCCAGATTTTATCCTTTTATCATCATCTCACCCTTCTCCCGCCTGAGGCAGGGTCTGGTCTGCGGGTTCTAATCCTCCAGCAGATGGCTCATGCTGTGGTCCTGGTGGCACGTGTGGCACCACTATGGTGAAGCCAGGTGGCTCTTCTTGGACTACCTGGCGTGGCTCATTGTCAGCCTCCATGTATGCAGGCTTCAGTCGGTCTATAGAGACAGTTGTGTGTCTTCCATGAATGTTGAGCACAAATGTCTTGCTAGACCGACTTACGACCTGATATGGTCCATCATATGGGTGCTGAAGTGGTTTCTTCACCCCACCATGGCGGATGAAGACATGGCTGGCAGTGGAGAGATCCTTGAAGATGAAGGGCTTCTGCTGACCATGGTGCTTGGGGTCCGCAGGCTGCAAATCCTGGAATTGCAGCTTCAGATCCCTCACAAAGCTGTGGTGGTTGACGTCTTCATCTGTAGCCGGTGCAGCTGAAAGGAACTCACCAGGCAGTCACAGAGGCTGGCCATAGACCATCTCTGCTGCGGTGGCTTTTATGTCTTCCTTCCAAGCTGCCCTGATGCCGAGAAGGACAAGCGGAAGGAACTCAGTCCAGCGGCTTTGGTGGCAACGGATGGCTGCTTTAAGTTGGTGGTGAAGACGTTCCACCATGCCATTTGCTGCTGGGTGGTAGGCAGTTGTATGCAGATGAGTCGAACCAATTAGGCAGTTGAGCTGCCTGAAAAGGTTGGACTCAAATTGCCTACCTTGGTCCGTAGTTATGTGAAGTGGCACTCCAAAGCGGGAAATCCAATGATGGAGGAATGCCCGGGCAACGGTCTCCGCTTCCTGGTTCGGCAATGGCACTGCCTCTGGCCACCGTGAGAAGCGATCGATCATGGTCAGACAGTAACGGTGACCCTCAGAGTCAGGCATGACAATGAGGTCCAGGTGGACATGATTGAATCGCTGGGATGGTGGAGCGAATGTGCTGACAGGTGAAGAGACATGCCGAGAGGTTTTTGACTGCTATATCTGAGGTCTCTCATACGTTGAAAGTGCTGTAGGCTATAGCCAATCAATTTCTATATACTTATGCATTAGCGCTGGCTGGGACTTTCCCTTACGTGTGTTATAAGCCGAAAAGTGTTATAACCAGGGTGTGTTATAGCGAGGTTTGACTGTATATTGCAGCTAAGAAACTTGAATAGTTAAATTATCAACTGTGATTACACCAAATAAAACGTCTGTTTTTGCTAAATGCATGGATTGCTTATGACCACTTCAATTGAAAAAGTCACGTAGTTACTAAACATTAGTCTGGATGACTACTCATGGTGTGATGCAAGGGTTGCAAAGAGGGCAATGGTAAGAAACAAGGGGGGAAATGTTTCAGTGGCTATTTTAGGAAGGTACTGAAAGTTT
Source organism: Trigoniulus corallinus (assembly GCA_013389805.1). Lineage (NCBI taxonomy): Eukaryota > Metazoa > Arthropoda > Diplopoda > Spirobolida > Trigoniulidae > Trigoniulus > Trigoniulus corallinus. The sequence goes on from JAAFCE010009109.1 coordinate 7,872,724, forward strand.
TGTTAAAAAATTTATTCTTTCACCTCTAAAATTAGATGTATTTGTAGAATATTCCATGTATTTGTAGTTATCTTTACAAAAGTCAAAATTAAAATTTATATAGAAATTTTTTTCTTACTTTAATCCTTTGGTCACTACAAGGACAATTTGTCAAGGTGATTTTTTAAAAATTTTTCTCCCTACAAAGCATCTAAGAGGGATTCCAGTTTTTAATTCATGTTGCAGATGATATTAGAATAGTGGATGATATGTATGATGGTTTCACAGCCATGGTATGGGCTACTTCAGAAAATAATGGAGGCTTACAACTGCTGTTGTGGTGCATCAAGGTTCCACACTAAGCCCATAACTATTCATTCTAATTATGGACTAACTGTTGACTGAAGTTGGGAATTAGCACCCCAATCATGATAATTGCTGATGATGCAGAGAAGCTTTATGACTTGTGAGACAGTGAGGAAGAGCCACGTCAATCAAATGCAAGTGGCCAAGATGCAAATGCTGTGGTATTAGGAGCAGTGTGTCAAGAGCTGATAGTTAGGAATGAGTATATTAGAGGTAGCCTGGGGTTGGGGGACATCGTGGAAAATATGAGGTGGGCTAGATTAAGATAGAATGGACACAATGCAAAGGAGGGGGAGCTTGTGATGTCCATTACAGGAATGCAGATGGTTGGAAGCATACAGAGAAGGGGAGACCATAACAGACGTGGGACCAGGTTGTCTGTAAGGATATGATAGCGATTGGGGTGGGTGGGAACCTGGTGGGAGATCAGCAGCAAGCTGGCACAGTGTGAAATGTGTGATTTGCATACAGGTGCCACGATATTTAAATCTCCAAAGATGTCGGGGAAGGCGAAAATATTTGCATTTGCATAAAGCCTACAATAGTGATGACCTACCTACCACAGAGTGACTTATTTGCAACGAGCTAATAGATGTGCAACCCAAACTCCTAGTTGGGAGAAGGATATAAAGCAGCGCTCAGTTATTCTTCATATAAGTTTAGAGCTAGCAAATGTCGTCTGCAAGTAATTATGCAGTAATTATGAAGGAGGCCTAAGGCCTCTTTCACATGCAGCGTTAGCTACCGCGCGATTTTGTAACGCGCGTTGGGGAAGACACAGAGGTGAATAGCTGCTTTTACATGGAAACGCGCGATTTTGGCTAACGCGCGTAGCAACGCACAATTCGAGAGTTCAGCGATTTTCTAGCGTTAGCGTGCGCCTTGAAATACAAGGAACCCAATTGACCTTTTCATATCACCGCGCGTTTTCACTGTAGGTTTTCATTTTTTGAAAGGGGGAATAGCGTTACAGAGAAGCCACCACGTAGGCGGTCCACCTCAAAATCGCTTTCATGTGAAAGGTTGTAACGCAGCGCTAAACGCAACGTTAATCGCTGCATGTGAAGGAGGCGAGGCCTAAAGCTAGGTTGATGCGGTCAAAGTGCACTGTGATCAAGTAAATTTTGACGCCCTTCATGCGTCACTTGGGTGCAGCTTTGACCATGTGTACACTAGGTCAAAGTTCACTTGGACAGTTAGGACCCTTCCAAGTTGAGTAGGACAGCTGCCAACTTACATTGATCAAAGTATCACTTGGATATAATTTAAAATGGCTACCAACATGTAACACGCGGAGGGTGAATTGGATAATAATAATAAAAAAAATTAGAAACAAGCTAGGAATTGGACTGACAGAGAAAACATATAATTTATAGAATTATATGACGCTGAGGAAGTGTTGTGAAATAGAAAGCTGCCCAAACTACAAATGCAAAGATGTAAAATATGCTGCAAATGAATGGATTACGAATAACATGATTTGGCGAGGGTGAGTGGAAAATTAGATTCCTGATTTTAGTGAGGGTGAGTGGAGTTCTGTGTAATAGGAGGGTCCCAAACAAATTGAAAGCAGTTAGGGCAGTGGTTAGGACTACTATGCTATATGGATTAGTGTTGGGTTGTGAGGAAGAGCCACGTAAATAGAATGTAACTAGCCGACATCCGAAAGCTGTGGTCAGGGCCGGCATGATGGGTGTACGAACAGGGTAACGGCACAGGGCCCCACGCATTTTGATTAATGAACCTATTGATAGAAGGGCCCCGCATAATTAGTTTGTACAGGGCCCCGCAAAATATAGCTCCGGCCCTGCTGTGGTATATGAGCGGGGTGTCAAGATGTGATAGTCAGGAATGAGTAGTCTGGTTGTGTGGACATAATGGAGAAAATGAGGGACTTGTTGGGAGATAGGCGACAGTTAAGGGCTAGAACCCATAAACTACACCCTGCCGCAGGCGGGATAAGATAGGATGATGATATGCTGTGTATATCTGCCACTACTACCCCTTCCAAAGCCAAATCCGCCATCTTTCTTGTCTCCAGCTCGCTGTCGAAGTCACTTGCCATGTAAACCAACTTGGACCATGTGCACTTGTACAAGTACACTTGGTGCAAGTAACGATCGAAGTGCACTTTGACCGTGTCAACCTAGCTTAAGTGCCACTAATCACCACACGGGACTTTGGTTTTACCTCTCATCCAAAGGAAGGCACGCTTGTGGCGTCTCTCTTGCCCAAAAGAAAGCAACTCCCCTTGGTTCAGTATCGAACCTAGAATCACTGTTGCAGGTCCCAAGCAATCTACCCACTGCGTCACCAAAGCAGGATGTACCCAGTACAGAGGGGGTTTTCTGAAAATGGTGATACGTATTAGGTGTACCAATAAAGGGGTGTAACCATTACAGAGGTGGTTTTCTGAAAATGGTGACATGTATTAGATGCGATGCACCATAGAGGAGTGTACCCTTAAGAGGGGTAGTGATAACATAAAGACATGGGCAAAAAATCGGTGCCTGAAAAATCTCTATCAATATGAGGGGTGAACGCATAGCGAGGTTTTACTGTATACTGCTTTTTTCCTCATCCACAATAGGTTCCTGTTGTATTCCTCTTTTACAAAAGCTTCATGTGACCCATGAGATAAAAAATGTTGAAAAGCGTTGATTCCCCCAAGATTTTGAGAGAATTGTCATTTTCACATGTTTTCAATCTGCCAGATTTTAGATTATTTTTTCTAATTTTGTTTGCTGTTCACTTCTTCCCTATCTTCCTGTTTGTCACTGATACTTAGGTTTGTACTCTTCTTTTTCACACTTTCCTTTTACTTTGATGTCATGATAAGGGCAGAACAATGAATATATTAATCAAAATGGCAAAAAATATTAATTTCTCCCAGACACTTTATTAATGCGTGTGCCAATATTTGGTTTGCATTTCAAAGGCACGCCATGCAGTAACTTTGAGAACTTTTCAAGATATTTTTGTCCATTGCATCTGAAGTCCATTGAAGGGGGGGGGGGGGGTCTGTAGATGAGAGGTTATTCTGTACTTACAAAGAAATTCCATGATGTGTGAAAACCTAACTTTAATATCCCAGTTCATACATCATCATCATCATCTCACCCTCCTCCCGCCTGGGGCAGGGTCGGGTCTGTGGGTTCTACTCCTCCACTCCCGCCTATTCCCCACCAAGTCCCCCTCCACCCCGCACACCTCCATGTCCCTTTGTACCACCTGCTCCCACGTCCGCTTTGGTCTTTCTCTACCTCTGGTGCCCCCAACCACCTGCAGTCCCATAATGGACCTAATAAGCTCCTCCTCTCCCCTTCTCATCCAATGCCCATACCATCTCAACCGGTTCATTCTCATCTTCTCCACAATGTCTCCCACACACAACTGGTCATCTCATAGGGGGCCGCCTTCCAGGCGTCGCCAGTGTCTTAACTGCAGAACTCACAGCTCTGCACAGGGCACTGGAGCTCATCCAAATATTGAATGAGAGACACATTGTTATTGTGACTGACTCCTTATGCTCCCTTCAGCTGTTGCACACCCTATATGGCAGACATGCCATCGTCCAGGGTGTGCGCAGATTGTTGCTTGTGATTTGTAAGCAGGTCAAGACAGTGTTGTTCATGTGGGTCCCGGGGCATGTTGGCATCATGGGCAATGAGGGGGCGGATGCCCATTCCCGTCAGGTGGCCCACTTGCCAGATATACCTAACACTGCTGTCCCCTCCTCCGATGCTCTCCCAATGGTGTGGCGGGCCGTCCATGAACAATGGCGGGCCCAGTGGTTTGCGGAGACCACCAACGAACTCCGCACACTGAAGGACACCCCAGAGCACTGGGGGTCCTCGTGCCGCCAGTCGCAGAGGGAGGAGGTTGTGCTTGCTCGGCTTCGGATCGGTCACACGTTCCTCACCCACTCCTACATTTTACGGGGTGAGAAACAGCCATGGTGTAACTTCTGTTGGGAGCCTCTCACAGTGGCGCATATCTTTAGTCACTGTCAGAGATACCGCGAACTGAGATGGCGACTAGGAGTCAGTCGGGAGCTCTCTGCCTCACTTGGGGATAACCCCCAGCGGGTTGAGAGCTGGCTTGTATTTGTTAAAGAGGCTGGCCTCTTTCATGAAATTTGATTTATACACGGTGTGTTTTAGACATCTTTGAATTTATTCTTTAATTATTTTGGCTTTTGCCTTTTTATTTCTGTGTCCTTTTTTGGCTTTTGCCGTGTTTATTGTTATTACTGTTATGGCTTTTGCCGCGTTTATTGTTATGACTGTTTTGGCTTTTGCCGCTTTTCTTGTTATGTCTGTTTTGGCTTTTGCCACTTTTATTGTTATGTCTGTTTTGGCTTTTCCACTTTTATTGCTGTCTGTTCTCGTTTTTTGTGGATTTTACTTTTATTTCTGTTTTTGGCTTTTGCCTATATTTATTCTTTGATATTTATTTGGCTATTGCCTTCTGTATGTGTTAGTTTTAGTGGGCTTTTGCCCTGATTTATTGCCATCATGGTGGGAAGGCCATTTACACCCCCACCATGTTGATTGTCTTTCTGGGCCCTAATGACCATTGTAGTTGATGGGCCCTAAAACCAAAACAAACAATCCCACACACAAGCTACCTCTAATGTAGTCGTTTCTAATTCTGTCAGATCGTGACACCCCACTCATGTAGTGCAGCATTCGCATCTCGGCCACTTGCATTTGCCATTCATGGTTCTTCCCAACACTCTGACCCATACAGCATAGCTGGCCTGACGACGGTTCTGTAAACCTTACCCTTCAACTTTATTGGGACCCAGCGGTCGCACAGGACCCCACTTGCCTGCCTCCATTTCAGCCATCCTGCATTAATCCTATGGGTCACATCAGAATCTATTTCCCCATTGCTCTGGAAAACTGAGCCTAAATACCGAAACTTTTGTACCACTGGAATCCTGTCTCCCCCACAATTGATCTCACCCCCTTGCCCCTGGTCACTAAAATTGAATTCTAGGTACTCTGTCTTCTTCATGTTCACCTTTAGACCCCCACTTTCCACTGCTGTCTTAATGTCCTGTAGGCCCTTTTGTGCATCCTCTTTGGACTCCTCCAGCCTTCCCACATCATCAGCAAATACCAATCCCAGTGCATACAGCCAAGAGGAAAATGGCACTGCTGCCATATGTACACACGACATTACTGTACACCATGCAATGAATTGGAGCTGTATAAGTACAGTATGTTACTGCACTTAGTCAGTAGATCTCTTGGGACATCATACACTGTCGGTTTCATCTTCTGTTGTAATTGTGCAGTCATAACAGTTAAGAATGTCTTGAGTTTAAACTAAGGGCGATTTTTCCACACACATAGCCAGGACACTTGTTTTCATTTGCAGCGATCAAAATTTACTGAACTGCTAAAGATTGCTGCTGCCTAGAACACAGAGTCTTAGTTTTCAGATAATGACACATGGGATGGCAAATTTCAATGGAACAGTTGGATCTCTTGCTGCTCCAAAAAGTCCCCAGTTCAACATTTCTAAATGCACAGTCGACATTTCCCAATACAAGTACGATCTCAACTACAATTTTTAACTGCTCACTTAACCCTTCACTCTGGTCAGGTCTATTTGACCCTAGTAATTTTTGTTTGCAAATTTTTAATGTTTGCGCATTTCATTTCTGTAGCGGCAAATCACCTTACTTGCCCCTCACATTGCAATATGGTCCTTATCCAAGAAGCCAAAAACTATGTTTCACCACTGTTTTCACCATGGTGGAAACTAGACCAATTTTTTTTTTTTACTCAAAATGGAAGTTTTTGGCACTCAACCAGAGGGACTAAAGAAACTATCAATTCTCCCAGCTTTGCCTTGTTCAACCTATTAGAAATTCTCGTTGAAATTTCATTATCACAGCCTTATCCCGCCTCTGGCAGTGTCAGGAATGTGGGATCTAGCCTTCCACTCTAATCCATCTCCCACCAGGTCCCTGTCCGCCCCACACACTACCATATTCTTATGAACAACCTGATCCCACGTCTGCTTTGGTCTCCCCTTGCCCCAGATGCTTCCATCCACCAGATGCTGCCCCAGATGCTTCCATGGACCTATTAAGTTCCTCCTCCCCTCTTCTCATTACGTGTCCATACCATCTCAACCTATTCTCCCACCTTTTGTTGGTGATGTCCACCACCCCCAGGCTACCAGCCTATTCTACCAGCTCTCAATACCCTACTCATGTTCTGCAGCATTTCCATCTCGGCTATTTGAATTCTATTCACGTGGCTCTTCCTCACAGCCCTACATTCTGATCCAAATCCATATAGCCTAGCTGGTTACTAGGTTTCTAGGCTGGTTATAGAATAGCTAGGAGAGATTTTGTTAAAATTCTTGGCCATCAACTAGCAAAATAGCAGTTAATTAGAAGAGCAAACTTCCCATTTACAGTATATAATCATCATCACACCCTTATCCCGCCTGTGTCAGGGTCGGGTCTGTGGGTCCACTGAACATGCTCTGATTGGGGGCACCCCAGCCACGCGTTTGGAAATCACAGGAATGTGGGCTGGGTTGCCTGTGGGGCACGGCGATTTTCCCCACTTGTTCCAACGTTGCATTATACAATCAAAATATAAAATTTGGCAGGTAAATTAAAACTTTTTTGGTTATAATATTGCATGGTCAAGACTGCAAATTTATTTAGAAGAGAAAGGTATTTTTATCCCAGTAAATATCACATCAGTAACATTCTGTTTGCTGCTTCAAATGTAAGAAATGCATTTATAAAATCATTCAAACCTTTATTGTTCAGTCTGTAGCAATGACATTATTTAAAATTTGAAAGATGTAAACAAACACTTCATAGTATTTTTTGTACATTTTCTGCAATTTTAACATGGTCGGGTCACAGAGACCCGACCGCAGTACTTGTGTTACTTCCATTAGCCGGACTGCTGAAGGGTTAAGGCCCCCATACACTCAGTTTTATCTTCAGTTGTAATTGTGCAGTCAGAACTGTACAGAATGTCTTCAGTTGAAACAGATTTTGTCACACACACACGTAGCCATGACACTTGTTTTGATTGTCAATGAACAGCATTTAATGAATTTTGAACTGAACTTTGGTCTTTAGATAGCGACATACAATTGAAGGTAAAGTTTAACTGTGCAGTTAGATCTTTCGCCAGTCTGGAAGATCGTTTGATATTTCAATTTTTGAAAAGTGAGTACAGTAGACAAGTGGTCTTCAACCTGTGGTATGGTGCCGGCCAACTTGATTTGATCCGAGCCCGCGATCTGCTATAGTCATTGATGGCAGCGAAGCCACGAATCTAGTGTTAAGACACTATTGCGATAAGCCATTCCTTTGTTGGTCCTTCATCGAGAGTCACTCACAGTGAACCCCGAACTAGGAAGCGTTGCCCATGCCTGTGCAATCGGTCTGTGGGGTGTGATGCCGGTCCGGTCCACAACATATTTCCCCTGTTTTTTGCTGGTCCGTGAGTGTAGAAGGGTTGAGGAACATTGCAATAGACCCTCGTTTGTCCAAACTAATTGCTTCCGGACAAGGAGTGGATAATATGAAAGAACAGATAATGGAGGGTACATATTGGGGCGCATTTAAGGCGGCTTTCACACCAAAGATGCAAGAGACAAGACATGTGCCTCCTGGATGCAGGAGGCATGCGTCTTCGAACACCAACACATATAAAGCGACGACGTCTTTCACACCGAAATGACACGTGCATCTTACGTCCTGGAAGCATGAGGCACATGTTCCTTGAAAACCGGTTGGTTGGTTTTATGCTTCCTGCCTCTTTGCCTTTTTGGTCAGTGTGTGTGTGATTCCCTTGTATTAGACGATTTGCTCTATTGCGTTGGACACACCAGTTCTTGCCTGATCACTGAGGTTAAGCAACGCAACCCCAGTTAGTACTGATATGGGTGTTCGCGTGAGAACACCGGGTACTGCAAATACCCAAAAATCATTGCAACAGCGTAGCGTCTGTGCAGACCGCATTAGAATTATGCAGTGGACGGGGCTCTAATGAACCTTGTGGTTGAAGGACCCTTAAACATTAACAAATCAATGAAAATCTGAAGTAACATCTGAATGAAAATCTAATCCAATGCGTAGGGAGGGATGAATCCTAAACATGTTACCTCACAATCAACAATGTGACACAACATTTATTGCTGCCTTCGAAGAGTACCAGGCACTGCATGACACTGCATCTTATTCCAACCAGGATGCGCATGTGAGAGCATGGAAGGGCCCCTTTTTTT
>JAAFCE010009109.1:7885058-7912217 GCA_013389805.1 Trigoniulus corallinus
TTTTTTTCTTTGTTTTTTTTCAGGACGTGACCTGTATGTTTCACTACCAAAGTTACCTTGCGAAGCTGACCGTGATAACAAGTGTGATAGTTTGGACTCAATTAATGAGAATTGTGCTATTGTAGCGGCTGGCATGCCCCATTCACTGTCCTTCAAGGTGAGTTTGACATTTTGAATGTTGGCACCGCTCAAGGAGAGAAAGAGACTGTTTGTGATGCAATTGCTACGTTTACAGCACTGCTTTGTTCGTATGTTGGGGTTGCAATCCTGCAAGCAAGATAAACCTGTTACTGGGACCAGTACTGAAGGCGGCACGAAGAATTGCAAGTGGTCGAACACTGACGTATCTCGAAGTGTCATTAATGGCATTGGCTTCAGTTCTGATGTGGTGCAGAAACTGCAGAAACAGAGAAGCACTAGCAATTTTTGGGTTCGGGATGAATTGCAGTGCGTAGCCAAATATGATAAGTTTTGCTCAAATCGGCGTAATGGCGATGTCGTCATTGGTGACAGGGTAACTGCTGGCATCACGACTTTTCCGGTAACTTTTTCCAAGACACGACAACCTCATGCGCATATCTATTCGTTTACCAAGTCGCAGAAATATGCGAGGCTAAGGACAATCAGAACCGGTATGGTCATCATCTTCTATCTAATTCTGATTTTATCATTATGTATTTATACTGCATCTTCTTCTGGGGTGAACCCTATTAGGGAGAGGGACGGCCCGCCTCTAACAGGATGTCAAGTTTACCTTTGTGTAGCTCAGTTTTATAGTTGTTCCTAGAACTTGCTTGTTATCGCATTGTCTCCGAGCTTTACCCTTTCCTGAAAATTAGTTTGTGAAAGCCATTTGTCTGTGGGTGTCTAGTCTACCCTAAATTTGGGATGTACTGTATACATCCGCCTCAGTAGTGCAGCGGTAGCGTGGTTCCAGTTTCGATTCTTGACTGCGGTGGCAGGCCAGCAGTGTTTAGTGCATCATCTGCACATCAAAGACCTCTTTGTGGAGCTAAATACAGTATTCGTGTAATTTGACAAACTTTCCAGCTGCGGGAGTTTACCCCCAGGCCTCGGCGAAGGAAATCGCCCCAACCAAGAAAAATAGACATAAGGGTTGCGTAATAAGGTTGGCAGCCTGCCCAGCGGCTTAGCTAGGGGTTAGGGTAAAGGGGGACATTTGTCCCCGGGCAGTGGCGTAACTTCTGTTGCGGCGCCTGGGGCAAGAGGCATTAGAAGCGCCCTCCCTTCCCCTGTTGCTAGTCCTGAGCAGACATGGTACAAGTATGTAGGCCAGCGGTGGCCATCTTTTACAGTAGGCGGGCCAAATTTACGAAATAATATTACCTGCCGGGCCAAGCACCTAATTTTATATTTTTGTTGAATTGTCCGAGCGCCCTTGGCATTTGTCCCATTGCCAATTCCTTGCTATGGCTCTGCAACAAGGCGCAAGAGAAGTCCCCACCAGAGAAGTATAAACATTTTAAATGACGGATCCACTGCATGTCATGAAGTATCTAGAATTTGCCACCCTAGGTAGCCGCCTAGGTTTGTCTGCCCCATGAGCCGCCTGTGGTCAAACGCTTCGCTTGTTGATGCCGACTCATGATGTAATGTTGTTTTGGTGATACTGTATGTACAATAATTTTATGTTCATTTGACTCAGCTCCGCGGGCCGTACCATGACTCCCGGGGCGGGGCGCATGCGGGCCGCGTTTTGGCCACCCCTGATGTAGGCACTTTTTATTTGCCGTGCGTTTTATTCGTCGTGCAGCATTGTGTAGCGACGGCTGATTTCCAGAAGGCGAGCAAGGCCCTCCGCAAGGTGGCGCTTTGTCCGGCGCTCGGATTGTTGTTTGTTGGTGTTTTATGGCCCTTCAACTACAAGGTCATTAGAGCCCCGTCCACAGCATAGTTCTTATGCAGAGGTCAACTGCATAGGCACTACACTAATGCGACGATTATTCAATATTAGCAGTACCCAGTTTTCCTAAGCGGCCACCCATGTCAGTACAAGCTGGGGTTGCGCTGCTTAACTTCAGTGATCAGACGAGAACTGGTGTGTCCAACGCAATTTGACCCTATTGCCCCTACAAGTTACGCCACTGTTCACGGCCTCAGTAGGCGCTGAATTGATGTTTCAAATCCTGTTCATGCCCTAAAGGTATTCCACGAATTGCATGTTTTCATGTTCACATTTCCTGGAAAACACGATAGGCACCCGTATGACTAACACCTTGTCAGGAGGTAGCAGGTTATTGCGTTGGACACACCAGTTCAGCTAGTACTGACATGGGTGGCTGCTTGAGAAAACTGGGTATTGCTAATACCCAAAAATCGCTCCATTAGTATAGTGCAGCGATTCGCAACCTCTGCGCCACGGCACTTTAGCGTGCCGCGAGATTTATGACATACACCTATGCCACCACTGCGAATACCCATACGTAAGTGACATCAGACAAGTAGTTCAATCGGTTCTGCCTTCCTAGGAAGGACTGGCTGTACCAATGGGCAAGAATCTTATAGTTCTAGTTCTCACTACTGGCTAACAACGCTATGTAGTAGCTTAGTCTACTAGTCGCCCGCTTGATGTGTGCAGAGGGCTAGGTTCAAGTGGCTTCTAACCCTCTTCCCACCTATGGCAGGGTCGGGGACTCATCTTATCCCTCTGAGTGGGCACAAGAGCGATATATTGGACAGTATTTTTTCACAGCCGGTTGCCCACAAAAGCTTACAACCCCTATGCTGTTTATCGTATTCTACTGTTCGTTGGGACATTCCACTGAAGCCGTGGGGCGAGCGCCTACACCTGGAAATGTTGAATAATAGAGCAAATGCCATCATGCACCACACGAGGCCTCGGTTTTACTTCTTATCCTAAAGAAGGCGCACTCGGGGCTTCTCTCTCATTGGAAAAAGCCAACCCACCTTGGTCCAGTATCGAACCAGAACTACTGACGGAGTTTCCGAGCATGCTACCCACTGTGCCACCGAGACGAATTTTTGCACCGATGGCGTTTGCGTGCGCAGCATTGTGCCGTTGTTGGTGTGCCGCCGAATCGCTGGTGTAGTGTCTTGTGCCCTCTTTGCTTTAGAACTATGCAATGGATGGGGCTCTAATGACCTTGCAGACTCCAACAAACCAAAAACCTTGTCAGGAGGAGGCGCGAAATGCGCGGAAAAGCCATAGTTGGGAAAAGGTCTAGTACCATATGCGCTCCTTATAACTTGGGCCCGCGTGATGAACTTTACTTTCCTCCTATCCCCCTTATCTTAATTTGCCCATGCCACTTGAGGTCACTCACTCCTGTGCTCACTTCCACACTATAGAGCAGGGATGGAGAATCGTTTTCTTATCTCGAGGCCGAATTCATTTATTTGAGTGTAGTCCCCTGCTATAGGCTATCCGTCAAGTCATTGAATAATTAGAGACATCGAAGTGGTAACACATTTCTGTATCATGTAGGTTCTGAAAAGGGATGGACCGACATTTCGGCCTTTTTTTGATATCGATATCGAATTTAACATGGGCTGTCCATGATATCGATATTTATCATGGACTGTCCATGAAACCAACGTCAGGGATGGCTTAATGTAGAAGAATTGTCATCGTCACTCCCTTATGCGGCCTATGGCGGGGGCTGGATCTGTGGATCCTCATCCTTTACTCTCGTCCATCCCCAATATCTCGATTATCTGCCTATCACCAATTGGCAATGGAGAAAATAACTCATTCCTAAGTTTATAACTATAAAATCTCCAAGGAACCTGAAGCATAGCATCCCATCCAGCCAGCACCTTCTTTCAGACAGTTCCTCACATTATCCTTACCAAGAGCATTTCATTCCCGAATAATAATCGGAAATAACCACCATTAATGAGATTCTGTCCGTACCCTGATATTCAATTTGAATGGATGATGATTTCTCCCGCTTTATTCTTTTTTCCCCTGCCCCGAGTGCCTTCAACAACCTGTGTCCCCATAAAGGACCTAGCAGCGCCTCCACCCCTCTCATCACATGCCTGTACCACCTCATCCTACAAAGGTATATAACTGCTGTGCAGTTTAAGCTGCATTTTCAAAACATGAAATCAAATCATCACCCTATTGCTGTAATTAAATTTGGAGGTCGTGGTAGGCATTACAAGGACAATTTGTGGATTTATCATGGAGCACGATATGCTATTCAATCCTATGCTATAATTTTTAATATCGGCTGGGATTAGCCCATGAGGGCATTGTTTGATGTCAATCTAATTTGCATATCATGTTACAGGTCTCTCGTCTCGAGCATTGCGGCTTAAGGCATCGTGTAAAGAGTTGTGTGTGAATATCAGTCGACTGTCAGAGGATGAAATTGTGAAATGGACTTCGGGTTATTATAAATCTGCAACTCAGAAGTGTTCGTCAAAGAAAATAATACACTCCAATAGGGAAACTTGCATTGATGGCACAATCGTAATTGAAATTGACGATTCCGATGATGATATTGTCACAATCTCACCCAAACCAAAATGTATGATTCTTTCTGGCAAAGAACCCATGCTTTCATCATGTTTTCTTGAGAAGGATCATCATCCTTGTCCTCCTTTGCCTAAAACTGCTGATTACAACTTCAGTCAGCGACTTAATGGCCAAGAAAATGCCTTCAGCAGCTCTCCTAATTTTCTTCATGCTAATACAAATCCTAAGCCTACAGTCTCTAGTTTCCAAGTTGGAGGGGTGCACGAAATCTTAACTTCTGACGTTCAAAATCACTTATTGCGTAGAATACCCAGTGGGACAACAGTCAAATTGTCACCTCTGAAAGAGACTTCTTGTAATGCATTTGATGTACCTCCAAAGAATGGCTTGAGCTTGCAGAACTCTGTTGAAAATACAGATGCAAAATGTCACAAAGCATCTGAGTCGGATTCTGATTCTGACATTGAATTTCTAGGGTATATAACAAAAGATTCTCAAATGCTGCCCTCACCTCAGTCTGTTACTGCCAAAATGCGGAAACAATACAATTATTCACCGACTGGCACTACAATGCATTCATTATCTCCACCAGCAGTCAGAAGTCCAACAAGTGCTAGTGACCGGTTTTCCAGAAGGCGAAATTCAGTGTTGCAAGAATGGTCATCTCTGGATTCTCAACACTGCAATGGACAGTCTGGTTCACTGTCTGACCAATGTGACAGTGCTACCTCACATAAAGACTGCCGTGAGAAGCTCTCTACAGGACAGTGTTGTGTGCAATCGCCATTGCCCTGTAGCCCGTCGTCCAAGAGAAGTGTAGCTGAGTTGCATAATGGTGATGATTCTGTGACTACTTGTAACATGTCTGATTATGTGTCTACCACGATGAGACCAAAGAGGAGATGCTCAGTGAAGAATGTGAAGTCGTCTCTAGAGATCATTGCAGTGCCGTCAAAAGGCACTCTGCGGGACACTGCATCCATTGAGAAATCAGTGACTCAACTGGTGAAGAGAGCCAGCATGAAGTCTTCTCTTTATTTCCACGGTGAGAATAATCTACCTGGTGGTTTTAGGTGCCACATTTGTGGTTGTCATCAAATGTACCAAAAGAATGTCAGCTTGAATATTGCTTGGCACTTGAGCAAGGTTCATAGACACACTTCAACAACTATGATAGCACACGTGGAACAAGTAAGCACATTTCCAGTTGTCTATATTCAAATTGTTCCTATAGAATAATGAGAAACGAATGTAAGCACTACTCCCTCTTGGTTTATTTTTCTTTTGTTTTTCTTGAGGAAGATGTGCTCTGTTCTGTATTTGCAGGGCCATTTTAAGACTAAGTTAAGAGTTTCTCATATCTATTGTCTAATTTATAATTTTCATATGGAAGGTACAGTATCACTGAAGAAAAAAAAACTCTCTTTTACTGAATAATCGTTTAATCTATCAGAAGTTTATATCATAAATTTAATGAATGAAATCTGAAATTTAAGTTGGTGTTTGGTCAAAATCAATGTTTGTTTTTATTTTTCCTTAAATTATACTCAATTTGAAGAATTACTAATGGCCTATATGGTTTTTAAATTGAAAAATGAAGTTATAGAATGTTCACAGTTTCTAATGAGTGACCCATGATGGCTTCTGAATTATTGAAATTGCACTTAAGTCTTTCATTATGCGATGCAGTTTACTGGTTGGTTGCTACCCACCAGCGATTTTTTAATCAGATACTTTCTAAATTGGGAAATTGAAACTTGAGTTGGTTGTCTTTATTACAATAATTTCCTACACATTTAAATTTCAATTGTTGCAATTCCTTCCTTAGTTGTTAAATTTATATTTGAAATGACATTAAGGTTTCTTGAGCTTTTGCAATTCAATGAAGTATTCAACATCTTTTCAATGGAGTTTTCACATTTGTTGTTAATTAGTATTTTATTTGAAACGACATTAAGAATTCTTAGAGTTGTGTGCAGTGCAGTGCAGTGCCATACTCGATACCTCTTAGTTTTCTTCTTTTCATTTATTCTGCCTAACTTCAGTAAATTTTGTAGACCCATTTCAATTCCAACATCAGTGCCAGAAACTCCACTCCATTCATTTCTCAATTCAATGGTCCACATTTGCTACTTAAAGATGATAGCACATTTGCATCAAAGTTATTTCTTTTATGACCACTCTACCTGAAGAACTTCAAACTGGTATTAGTTTGGTGACTGATCAGTTGTACTTGTAAGTAATTTTTGTTGCTTTTTGGAGTTTTATGCTATACTTTTCAGTACGCCTTTTAACTTTTCTTTATCTATATGATTAAAGACATGTTATTAATTTTAGTTGTTGTTGTTGTTGTTGATGATGGTGATATTTCTGTAGGTAGATGTATAATGTTTTCATTCAAAAATTGCCATAATTTTATCACATACAAGGCTCAAATGAAAACCAATTTTGTATTGAGGCATATGTCAAAGTGTCACTCCAAATCCTTGATCCTACATCATTGATATTCACAGAGGACATAGAAACATTCTGCCTGCATGTATTCAAATTTAATTCTACCTGTTTCTGCAAGCCACACTGCCATAGCACTCCACAAAGATGGCTGTTGTACCTGATGCTTGTTGGAAGCAACGTTCTGTTATAGAGTTCCTGTGTTGTAATAACGAGACAGTGCATGTGGATGATGTTGTTGATCACAGTACTGTCAGTTGCTGAGCTAGTAGATTATGTGGTGAAAGTGGGTTTGCCAATGCTGTGGACCTCCCATGCAGAGACAAACTGAGCACTGAATATAATCCTGAAAACATGCAATCTTTCTAGAGAAAGTCAGTTTCTCTTTGTCTGGGGCAGCAATTTCTCTTCCTGTTGGGGGACTGCATTGAGGCCCAGGCATACAGAATGTGATCTGCTGCAGTGAGTGCAATCTCCCTACTGTGGCAGGAGAACATTCTAATGCACTTCACAACTGTCACACAGAAGGCTATCTGTCGCAGTGATCTATTCTTGATTGAAGTGGGGAGTGATCCATTTGTGCAAAATTACAAATTTGTCTTGCAATAACATGATCAGTTTGTCAAAAAACGAGGGAAGAAACTGAAATGTGTACTTCCCAATGCATCATTGACAAAGATATATCATGCCCTACGTGGCATTTCCATATCACAGACCATTGCAATGATCACGCGATTTCTGCCTGATGTGGCAGATTGCATAATCAGTTTGACAAGAAATGAGTGAAAATACTAAAATGTACACCTCTCAAAGGATCATTGACAAAGATACAGTATATTATGCCCTAAGTGGCATTTCCATATCACAGACCATTGCAATGATCGTGTGATTGCTGCCTGCTGGGACAGATAGCATTGTGTGGCTAAGCCTTAAATTCTACAGTGGTCCCTGGGAGAAGGCTAGAGTTTGGGATACCACCCAAATGTTACTGGCCCATTATATGTAATGCACTTCAATTATATTCAGACCTCACAGTGCTTTGTGTAAGGATCTGAACCAGGAGTCGTCAACCTCGTCCCAGAAGCTTCCATAGTGGATGGTGGGTGATTTTGGGTTTTTTTATTTTGTGTAGTTTTACAAATTGTTGTTCTTCCTGGAGGAATTGAATACATTTATCACACCTGTTATAATTGTAGCAGCAAGCAGTTCTAGAAAATTTTGATACCATACTTTATTTTAAAATTGTGTAAAGAGAAACAAACATGTATAAAAAGAAGATTTATTCAGAAACTTGATAAAATCCTAAAAGAACAAAATCAAACATTGTTTTACATATTTTAACCTAAATTGCTGCAGTTCAAGCTTAATCTGTTCATTTAAAAATCAAATCCATTCCTCTTGTTTTAATTTGCACAACAGGTTCAATAATTTTCTCCTTGATCTCTGGATGACAATTGAAGAAATTCTTATTAATGAAAACACTGCAAGCACATTTAGTCTTTCCAAATTCATAGTGCTTTTTAGAAAAGTTTTTATTCTTTTCAGTGTCGAGAAGAATAAAAACTTTTTATCACTTTCATAATTTCACTGAAAACATCATGTAGATTATTTTCGAAGGTAAATTTCAGCAGCTCCATTAATTTGCAATATTCATGAATATGAGAATTAAAATAGAATACTTTTAGTTCATTTTCTAGCTTTTCTTTGTCAATCATTGGATATGCGTCACTGGCCAGCACTATCTCTTCTGTGGGATGTTCATTCTTAAAACTAGTAAAGCATTTCTTGTTGAACAATTTAACAGCTATCTAGTGCTTAGTGGAGGAATATCTGTCTATTATGTCAACCCATATACAGTCACATACAGTGGTGGCCAAAATAAAAGGGTGAACTGTAAATGTGTCATTTCAAGGAAATATAACACAATTTTTTTAATCAATTAAGATCCTAAAGTATTTTTACTTCATAAAGTAAAGCCTCGACAAAAAAATGGACAAAGTTACAAGGTCAAATAATAAAGCAAACAAGAATTACAAAGGAAATAAAGAGAACTTTGACATTTTTAGGTGGACAAAATAATAAAGAGTGTTAAATATATTTCATATGTTCAGAATACAGAGTTCAAAGCTCATTTGTAAAAATTATTTTGATGCAATATTTACTGTTCGTATTCAGTTCTGTGCAAAATAGGTAGGAGTAAACACTGTTGTGATGAAGAAAAGCGCCTCATTGTTGAATTAAGAAGTCAAAATAAAACCTACAAAGAAATTTGTAAGACCATCAAACGAACCCCTTGTGTTGTGGCAAATGTTTTAACGGAGCACAAGAAACCAAAAAACGCGAAACCCGAGGACGCTCAAGAAAAACTAGTTTAAAACTTGACAGACGTGTCATTTGTGAATCCTTGAAAGATCCATTTGCTACGTCCACGGCAATTAAAAAATAGTTTGGGTCTTAATATCAGTGGAAGAACAGTTAGAAGACGTTTGCAAGGTAATGGATTACATGGTCGTGTGTTAAGAAAAGTGCCATTGTTAAGTGCAAAGAATGTAAAAGACAGGTTACAATTTGCAAACACTAATGCAAACCATCCTAATTGGAAAAACATTCTCTTTAGTAAGGGAACTAAAATAAATCTATTTGGAAGTGATGACAGACAGTTTGTTAGAAGGCCAAAAACTGCAGAAATGATTCCAAAGTATACAATTAAAACGGTAAAACATGGTGGTGGTAGCATCAAAATTTGGGGATGCTTCTCCTACTATGGTGTTTGTCCAATACATTGGATAAAGGAAAATATGAATAAGGAAATGTACCTTGATATTATGGAGAATGTAATGCTACCTTATGCAGATGACAACATGCCTTTACAATGGGTGTATCAACACGATAATGACCCGAAACACACGGCCAAGATAGTAACCAAGTGGTTCACCAGCAAAAATATTTCAAAACTACCATGGCCGTCTCAATCACCGGACTTAAATCCCATCGAACATTTGTGGAAGGAGTTCAAGGTTTGAGTTGGGACTAAGAAAACATCTAACAAGCACTTGCTTTGGGAAGCAATCAATCAGGCATGTCAATCAATCAATCGATCCCTGTTTCAATTTGTCAAAAGTTAGTTAATTCCATGCCTAGAAGATGTGCAGCTGTCATTAAATCAAAAGGGCAGGCAACAAAATATTAGTTGCTGCTGTTAATTTTGCTTAAGAATTTGTTTCCATTTAATTAAAAGTATAACTGTGCATTTACTCTTATTATTTTGTCCACCTACATATGTCAAAGTTCTCTTATTTCCTTTGTAATTCTTGTTTGCTTCATTATTTGACCTCGTAACTGTCCATTTTTTTGTTAAAGCTTTACTTTATGAAGTAAAAGTACTTTAGGATCCTAATTGATTGCAAAATTGTGTTATATTTCCTTGAAATGACACATTTACAGTTCACTCTTATTATTTTGGCCACCACTGTACTTCCTTAGCTTCTGCCATGAGTATCTTTGAAGGATTCTCAGTTCTTTGAGTTTCTCAATTCTAAAATACCATTTCTGAAATTTGTTATATATTCATTAACTTTAAACACACTAATTTCTAAAGATTGCATTTATTTGTGAATTATTTCAACACGTGGAATAATTTGATGAAAACGCTCTACCAAAA
Source organism: Trigoniulus corallinus (assembly GCA_013389805.1). Taxonomy (NCBI): domain Eukaryota; kingdom Metazoa; phylum Arthropoda; class Diplopoda; order Spirobolida; family Trigoniulidae; genus Trigoniulus; species Trigoniulus corallinus. The sequence goes on from JAAFCE010009109.1 coordinate 7,895,636, forward strand.
ACTTGAAATTATCGTCATTCAGGTAGTTCAAAACTCCTATTGCTTCTGCAATGGTTTGATCTGCATTTAATGTGGGCTGATTTTCAGTAAGGCTATGGTTGCATTGGAAGCAATTTCTTATGATGTCAAATTCGTCCAAACAGTTGGATGTAATCAGATCATCTCTGCATTATTATTAAAGTTATTTGATGGAAAAACAGAATACAATATCCAATATTTTCTTTAAGGCAAGATAAGGCATAGTGTGAAATGCTATTTGAGACCTTTAAAACAACCCTAACTTGGTGCACCAATGAATTATAGACCCAAATATTAGGACCCAAGATTCAGAGGGATAAGGTTTAGACCTGACCTTGCCATAGGCAGTAAAATTGGTAGGAGTTGCACCTATGGAAATGGGAGGCAACTGTGTAGCAGATGTCAGAATACACACACAAAAAATCAAAAGGGTTTGAATGGTCAACTTCTGATGTGTTCTTGCATATTCTGAAGAGGAACTCATGAGCAAAGAAACCACACGTACAACAACATTATTTCATTGTACTGATGAATCTGTTGGAATTCATCAATTTCCTCGAGGATTATGTCCAGTTGTTCTAAAATACGTTTGATTTTCTGGAATAAAGAATTCCCACCAACATTCAAATATTTCTCCATTCAATACATATAACTGAAACATCTGTTGTCACATGACAGCTCATGGTATATTTGTAGCAGACTGTCAAGTATCTTATTCGAAATGATCTTAGAAATTCCTTTGAAGACTGCACTGGTTTGTAAGTGATTCTTCAAATCTAAAATCGAATTTAGGTGCAAAATTTACTAATCCTCTAAATACCCCTTATTTTTTAAATCATGTTTTTCATCATTGCCATGTAAGGAAGTTTCAAAGTTTCCACAAAATAAAATCCAATCTATTAGATTAAGTAATAAGTTCATAGCGTTTTATGTTTGCTTTTCTCTTAATATGATGTGGGTGCCATTTGGATTTGTTTATATTTCTTTGGAAAAGCTGTTTCTACTCTATAAAAGTGTGCTAATCATTGGTATGAAAAATTTAATCTTGTGTTTTTGTGAGGCTTAGAAGTGCAGTATCCCAGAGGTAAAATAGACATTTTTCACATCTGCTTTTCTTCACTTTTCATCATGGTCAAAAAGCTGTTGCAGGCAGCCTGGGACATTTGTGATGTGTATGGAGATGGGATCATAGGCGAGTCTACAGCATGGAATTGGTTTGTGAAGTTCAAAAATGGTGACTTATACTATACCTTGATGACCCACCTCACAGTGGAAGACCGACAAGGAGCATCTCAAAGCACTTTTGAAGGAGGATGTTGCCAAACAAATGAACTGTGATCAGAAGACGATTCTCAGTCACCTTCAATGGGATTTTCTGAAAAATTGGGAGCTTGGGTGCCCACAAGCTGATCAAGAAAAACAAAGAAAACCGCCTTCAAATTGCTTCTCAACATCTGGCCCACCACCGAGCAAAACAGGGATACAAGCAACGTTTTTTGTACCAAAACGTCACAGGAGGTGACAAATGGTGCCTACACGTTAACATGAGATATGCCAAAGCCAAGAGTCCAGCAATACCAGTACCTCCACCCCATTAAGACCATGATCTGCATTTTAAGGGACTGAAAGGAATGTTGCATTGGGAGATGCTTGAGAGGAACAATACAGTCAACAGAGAACTTTATATTTCTCAACTCCACCATGTAAATGAGGCAATTCAGCTGAAGAAATCCGGTTGACAAGGCTAAACCATTCTACTTCATGACAATGGTGGGCTCCATCTTGCACATGTCATCAAAGCTGCACTCCAAGAGCTTGAGTGGCAGAATGGCATCCACAAATTCGTCGAGAGATGGGAGCAGGTCATAAACAGCAGTGGCGACTACATTATGGATTAATTTATTGTTATAATTATTGTTTTTTGTTCAAATAAAACTCTTTGATAAAATCGCTACGAACTTATTCCTCAACCCAATATTATTTCAACAAAATTCCACAGTTCATTTTAACCTTTATGTTGTGCTCATTGATTTAAAGTGTTACTTCATAGTGCCTTGGTGTAAAAGATGTATAATAGGTTTTTAGAGGAACTTGATGATGAGGAGGAGTGTGCAGCAGTTATGTGCATGATGGTTTCTAAACAAGAATGAAAACTAAGGGTGCATCCAATAAATAATAACAGATGATGGCTGATGGCTGAAATTTTGGGTGATGCAGAATGATTTACATTCTACTTCCATATGTCTAAAGAACATTTCTATGATGTGCTGAAACTGCTTTCACCAAGGCTAGAGAAATGGCTGCACCACTCAGAGAGAGCATTTAGGAGATGAAAGACTAGCAGTATGTCTAAGGTAAGAAACCCCATTTAATATTGTCACATTTAATACAAACATTTTTTATATAACATATTTATGAAAAAACGTTTTCAAAAATATAAAAATTGAGTCATATTGCAGAGAATCTCTAATGCATATTAAGTAGGTTAAAAGTGGAATGCACTGCAACTTTGGCAGTACTAAAAGAATGTGGCTGTACAATTACTGAGGAAGAGGTTGATGGGTCTTGGGGGTCTATGAATTTTCTGGTGACATGGGTGATGGTTGTAAAGAGTATTGTGTTTGAGGCTTTGGAATCATCAAATTTGATTGCTGAATATCACAAAATTCAGCCTGAAACCCAAGATTGCTTTATTTCCATCTTTATCCTTGTCCCTCATAACTTAGCTTTTTTCACATTCCTTGCCAACTCAAAAAATCATCTCAATATCATCGTTGGCAGAAGTTAGTTTGTTGCAGAAGGCATTGTGAAATAGTGACGAGTCTGCTATTTTGCTTCATAATCTTGATCATTTCACTCATTGATGATCCAATCGTCTTTTATGGCCCTTTTTAATATGTTTTTGTAATAGATTTTGTTGACAGTTTCATGTATGGGTAGGTGTAATAAGGGAATGCATGATGTCATGGTGAGGATTCCTGGAAGAGGGTTCATTGCTCTGGAGCAACTCATAGTGCCTTGAGGCATCACAAGGAGAATGCAGTGCAAGGTGTCATCTTCTGGTGTATCTGGATATGCTGCATCTTTGACATTACCATAAAATCTCATGTGATGCCTGTGGATGCCCGAGGGTCATTTAGTGTGGACTATATGCAAGGGCAGACTATACATGAGTGTGGACTATAAATGAAACCAAGGGTTCTCAATGAAAGCTGTTCCTCATTTTCTGAACATTTTATTTACACTTAACAACACGACTTTACACAGTGCATTCTTATTTATATGATAAAGCAGTATAAAATCTTTCACATTTCAATTTCATCGTCAGAGCAATCTGACATCAATCATTCATTTGACACCAATCTGAGAGCAATCATTTATTTGATCCCATTGCCCCTACAAGTTGTGCCACTGACTACAGTAGGAATTTTGAAGTGGGGACTATATTTGAGATGTGGACTTTACATGAGATTTTACAGTATATTTAAATTATCATGGATCCTTTAACATTTTGAATTTGATATACCACATTATCTCGAATATAATATGCAGTTTTTTCTCACAAAATGTAGGGTGAAAGTCTGGGTATGTATTATACATAGGAGTAATAATTTCAGCCATTTTCAGGGGAACACTATGCACATGCAAAGAATATTGGATCATCAATTGAAAGCAGCAAAAGACACTTTTAAGTTATTTTTATAAATAGGATATTTAACTATAAATTTAACTTAACATTCGTTTTGACCATTTAAGAAATAAATGGATAAACACTTTATTTGCCTTTATATCATAGATATGTATATTAATATAAGTATAACCATGGATATAATAATACTAGTGTACTACTAAGAAAATTAAGAAGTACTGTAATAAAAATGGGTATGCCCAGTTATGTCCAAAAATACCAATATTAAAACCCTCAAAATTCTTCAGAATCATCATCTGAAATAATTGGCAACTGGCAAACTCAGCCTGTATATTATACATGGGTATTAAGGTGTTTACATTAATTTAAATATTGAAACTTATGGTCCGTATTATGCACTGTGCACATTATACACGAGATAATATGGCAGATTAGAGTAATTGTTTTATTGTGTTTTGCAATGCATGTGTTATTTGAGCATCAAAAATTTAAGCAATCTATAGCTATTACCTACAGTTGTTGTTCCAAAACAGGAGCTAAAAATGACATCTGATCTTTAAATTTTCATTTTGTAATAATTTTAGATGATTGTCCAAATTTCGTTTTTCTTTTGATAGATTTGGTATAAGCATTTCATAGTTTTGTCCACATTTCTTTACATCCAACCTTTAAAAAATTTTAACTTTTAATGCCAAGAAGAGTGGCATTGCTTCTGTTATAATTTTATTTCTTATTTCTCCTCCCCTTTTTCTCTTGCAAATATTGAGCAACTGCATTCACATCCTTCACTTTTGAAATGGGATTCATTACAGTTTCAACAATTGTCAAGGGATGCTGTTGAATTACATGGGAAACTCCATAACCCATATATTTGCCAGAGTCCAATGAAAACCAATGGAAGGAAACTGCAAAGAATTTGAAAGCACCTGAAATTATCCTCCCTGTGTTGGATAGCAAACCTACAAATGTACTGTCCAAATTGTGTTGGATTAACATATTACAACTATCAACGAACTCATTCTATTGTGTTGTTGCCAGTGATAGATGCTAGCTACAAATTTTTATTCATTGATGTAGGAGCCTATGACAGATAATGATGGTGGAATAGTTGAGAGGTCTTTTGATCAAACTGTCAAAGAACCAATAATTTAAGATGCCAGTATACTTGGATCACTTGCATCATCAGTCCCCATTCCCATTGTTTTTGCTGCTGATGAAGCATTCCCTCTGAGACCTACATGATGCACCCATGAAGCAAAATTTCTGTCAAAAGTGATGAGGAGAAAATCTCCAACTACAGGCATTCCAGGGCAAGATGCACTGTTCTCAAGGCTATAGTATATGCTTAGTGTTTTAGAACAGTTTATTAGTTTCACAAGAAGAAATCAAAGGCTTTCAAAACTTTAATTTATCAGAAGAAACCATGTTTCATCAGATGATGCAGTATGTTGCCCATGGCAATGGAAAATTATGCACAAGGGCAGACAACAGTAATGCATTTTAATGAGATTTTGTCAAACAGATTTGTTGCAGAGTTAAACAAGCACAAATTACCTGACCAATTTGCTTCCATGCCTCTCTCCATTTATAAGCATTTCTGTATTCCTTGAGAGAAGGATTATACAATGTTTTGTAGTTGCACACATGTGCCATTACGTCTTCATCCATGATGCAAATTTAAGTTGTAATTATTTAAATTATGTTTGTTAAAAATTTTCAGTTAAAATAGTGTCTGGCGCCTTAACATGTCTGACGAAAATCTAAAATTCTAGATCATTGTCTGATGCATGTTATAACAGATTACACTTTAACACACTATAAAATGACTCATCAGAGCAATGGACGTATTTCAATTCCAAATAAGGGCAAGGCTTTTAATAACACTTGTTGTGGTGTGTTAACACATCATGCCAGAGCAGTGTGTATGCACCTTAGGTTTTCTCCTTAATAGTTACAGTTCCTAAAAGTTCTACAAGTGTCAGTGAATGCATCAGTTTAGTTGTTTTTTCAACAGCTTAGAAATGCATTCATCAACAGATGAAGAAGCACTTTCATTTCTTGCTTTAGAAGTTCAGGAGAATTCGAGGTTTGTGTTTCAGTTAAAATTCATAGATATCATTTTTAATAAAGTCGTTATAGTTATTTTCATTTTAGGAAGAAAAAGAAAATGGGTCCCCTAAATTAATTTGGAGCATTTGGACTTTGGGTAGTTCATACACTAATGCCTCAACTATGGCAAGAGGAGAAACGTTTTTATCTGTATTTTAGAATGTCTAGTGAGAATTTCAATGTTTTTAATTAATATTCAAATTCAATGAGTATGTTCAGTCTTCATGTACAAAAGCAAACCATGAATTGTTTTATAAAAGTATTTTAGCAAGTTATTTCCAATATTTATTATGATATTTAGGAAAGCATTGTACACACAATGTAACATTGCATTTTTTACAAAGTGTTCGTGGTTTTCCTTTACAACCTACAAATTCACATCTCTGTTGGTTTTCACGTTTCTCCAAAATGTGGCCCTTGTCATCAAATCGCATGTCATCTGGAATACTGGCTTTTGATGTGGATGGCAAACTAACTGGCCTTCCTTTCATTGTACGTTTTCCGTGTCCGAGTTTCAAATATGGTAGTGCAACATTTCTTCTAAATTCCTTTATGGAAACATTTTCATCAGGATGCATTTTTTTATATATGATGTGGCTGTTAACAATACACATATCTACAATTCTGGTAAATAAACACCAATACCATTTTTTTCCCCTGATAGCAATACGATGCTTCTCAAGCATCCAATCATGATGGTTAACCCCACCCATATACTTGTTGTAGTTGGCTATTAGAGATGGTTGTGGAACTAGAACTTTCATTTTCTTCTCTCTACTCCATCGAGATACTGAGGTAAGGGGCTCAATTTTATCAAAATTGGTTGCCATTGTAACAGATTTATTATCATTCCACCTGACAAGCAAAATTTTATCAGTATTTTCAAATTGAAAGTCATAAGTTCCTCTTGGGCTTTTCTCAATTTCTTTGGATGGTTTTAGAGGACACTTTAGTATTCTGTTGTCACGTATAGTACCTGTTGCTCTATATCCCTGCTTTCCTAATGATGTAAAGAGGCTATAGTTTCCAAAGTAATTATCAAAATAAATTTGATAGCTGAAGGGGTCATCAATAATAGCCAACATTTTATTAACCACTCTAGTTCCTAATGGCTCATGTTTTTGTAGTTTTTCTCTTCCACAATACAGGGAGAAGTTAAAACAATAACCACTATTGCCACACAAAGACCAAAGCTTGTATCCAAACCTTATTGGCTTTCCACAGATAAATTGCTTTAGCCCATGATGTCCATAATATCTAACCATCATCTCATCAATTGATAAATTTTGTTCAAAAACACCCCATCTTTGAAAAATTCTTATTTACCATATCTATTAGTGGTCTTAGTTTGAAGGCTTTGTCATGTTTATTTTCATTTGCCCTGGAATTGTCTTGAAAATGTAAATTTGCTTTCAATTCCAGGCAAGCATTTCGACTGATTGCATCTTTTACTAACTGCACTCGATCTTCACTCTCACTCCAATAGTGCCATTCACTAGGTAAACTGTGATAACCAGAAAATATCAAAAATCCCAAAAATATCTACATCTTCTACAGTCACTAAAAAATTTTGCTTATTTTTATCACGAATTGCATAATGCATTGTTTCATCCACAATGTGTTTAAAAATCTGTTCAGTAATCAGTTTTTCAAATGTTTCCAACATTGAGAAAGCTTCCACATCATGTTGCAAATTTACAAATTTTTAATCAGCACTATTTTCCTTCAGCCGTGTTTTGTAAGTTGGTGTAATTTTCTGCCAGGTTGGTTTTTGAATAGTTTTTCGTTTTGATGGTGGTTCATCCTGTCTAGAAGTTGAAGGTAAAAGTCTAGCCAAAGGTATATTGTCATCAATTTCAGTGTCACCTAATTCATCATCATTTACATGTTCCTCATCTGTTAGTTCATCTACATCAGGAGGAATAGCCACAATATCTGCATCTATTTCTTCAGAATATGCATACTCCAGTGCATCTTTAACAGTTAAAAACGTTTCTTGGCTCATAGTTTGTAAAACTGCAATAAAGGAACAGATAACTGAATTATCAAAAAGAACCTCTAACACCCAGTGTCCTCAATTGAGGACAGCCAAGTGTTATGCATTTTTTGTGGGACCATGTGCAAAGAAATCTCTTTCATGTTATTGATAATAGAAGTTGTATTCATGGGCTATTTTTTGGTAATAAAAGTTTTTACCTACCTTGTTATTCAATGATAAAATAAATTTCTAAATAAAACCAAGCATAGCACAGAATGTACTCAAAATTAAAAACGTGCAACTTGAAAACTACGAAGTAAAACAAAAAAATTAACATGCCCTTTGTAAAAGTAATACTTTACTGCCACCTAGTGCCCAAGTTTAGGACAATACATGGCGCCACCAAATTTCCAAAAAAAGTAATAGAAGGTGTCCTCAATAGAGGACACTGGGCACAAATGGGTTATGAAGATTTAATAATTTAAAATACTTTGGAGTGCTATAATTGTCATCTGGAGGCTTTGACTCCAACAATTCATTTATATTTTTTGAGCTACTCTGCAAATTATGCACATGGCTTGGTGATGCATGCTCCAAAATACTAATCACAAAACTCTCACAACTTAAAGAATGAATGGAGTCCTGGTTTTGGTGTGGTGTGGTTCTTCAATATCTAGAAGTTTGTGTACCATAATAATTTTTGCAATCTGCATTTTTTCTATAGCCTGGCGATTTTTGGAAAATTTTTTGATGGGTTTTGCAAGAGCTATAAAAAAGCATTTGAATTTCGTCAACTTCATGCATTTTTTTATTCTCAAAATATGCAATTAAACTGTTTACAGAGCAAGGGGGTTCTCAATTAGCCCATTAATGTCCACTGTACTCAGTTGAGTACACAACTTTGAGAATTTCTCCTGTGTCTCAAGTATGATATACCATTCTGTCTTTCTCTGAATTGATTGTGCACATGACAAACTCTAATTTAGAAATATCTTTAAAGAAAAATATTGCTGCAAAAAGTCAGTTTAATTGTAGTTTTTGTGATGAAAGTTTCTACAATACAAACAAAGATTTTGGTTTGAATTATTTTGCACTTCTGGGTAAATATTTTTGAAATGTTATTTAGGCATAATTCATATACTATATAGAATACTATGCACTTCATGGCTAATTTATATACTGGAAGTTAATTAATTCAAGCAAATTTGATGTTGTACTCAGTTTAGTACAATGGGCACATCCATAGATGAAAACATCCCTGGTAAAATGATGTTTAACAGGAATGTGTCGATATATTATTTTTCTCAGGAGATTGTCAGTAGTAAAACATCCTACAAAATGTCACTTTTTTAAGAAAAGGTACTTATGAAGGTCTTGAAGAAGCTATTTGCATCAATTTTGGAGGGGAGGATGAAACCACTGGGTGTGACATTGTGGTCATTTCCCCCCCCCCCCCGAACCAGGTGGTTTAGCAGATGAGGAAGAATAGTTCCATGACGATTTTTAATAATTTGCTTAGCCACAGGACATTCTGGGAACTCTACTAGTCTTAAACCATGATGATGATAATGGTAATGATTGAGACATCAGTAATGAAGAACACTTGCTATGGCAAAAAGTCACCACCTTTAATACCAAGTTCCAAAATGAAAAAAAAAAAAAATATGTTAACCATCATATTCACAAATTATCATAATCACCATTACACCTTTATCCCACCTGTGGTCTGCAATTTCACTGAGCATGCTTTGACTAGGGGCACTTCCATCCAGGTGTCTTGAACCTGCAGGAATATTGGCTGGGTTGTCTGTGGGGATGCCAGCCAAACCTACTTGTTCCAACACCACATTATCCAAAATTATAATAGTCCATGGTGTCTGACCTATTGCACATTAACAATAACCAATCTAATGCACACACATGTAGAACCAAGACATTCACAAATGGAATATCAAAATTGGTGGTGGGTATTGTTTACATATTTATTGGGCATGGCATTTTGAGTTATCTGGGATATTCAAGGATCATTGCTGGAAATTATCTAAGGCAAAACCTACCATCAACATCTAAAATGAAATGCCCATCATCTTCAACAATTGGCATTTGGCCACAAGAGAATAATTGTGATAACCCAAAAAATCTATAACAGCAGCACTGAATTATTTGTCATTCAATAATAAGATGGCACTGTGCATCATTGTCTTCATACCCCTTTGGCAGGGTTGGGTCTGCGAGTCCACTGAACATGCACTGACTGATGACACCCCAACCAGGCGTCCCGGAACCCAGAGGGTTCCCACAATAAGTTGAGAAAGTGCAAAATGTGAAAAGAGACTTTGCATTGAAAGAATGTGTTTCGAAGATTTCCTTATGTATGTGCCCATTGTACTCATCTGAGTACACCCCTGTAGAATCTACATGAAAGTAGAATAATCTTTTTACTTTCACTTTCCTGTTGTATTTTCATATTATAATTAAAATTATCATGCAAATTTATCATTCTACTTGCTGGTTTTCCTATGGGCGTTAATGGGTTAGTTTTCCTTTTATTTGCTGACAAAAGGGGTGATGTGGAAGGAGTGGATGCAATGGTAGAATTTGATGCTGGTGTTGAACTTGCTCTATGACATCTCTACCAGGTGACAAGTTTAAAATGTCTTTTTATTTGTCAAGAGATGATGCTGAAAACCTATTGAAGTATATGTTGAACCCAAAGCGCCATTTTGTTGGTAAGACCACTTGCTACAAAACGTCATATCCGTTTAGTTGTTTATGAGTTAGTAGCTTACTTCTTTTTCATGTTAAACATGTCGAGTTTTGAGCAAAATAAAGAGCATTTGCAGCATTGAATGATTTTCTTGTTCAATCGAAAGAAAAAGGCATCAGAAAGTCATAGAATTCTTATATAGACTTATGGGTTCTATTATGGTCCAATCGAAGGTGTCTAAAGCTCGTGTTTCCCAGCCAGTGGTGCAGTTCTTACAAGCTGTATCACAATCAGCACACATGTGAGAGGGGAAAGCAGTATAGGTTAATTCCTTTGTTGGTCTTGTCTTGCATGTATAGTGATCGACTGCCCATTCACAAATGTTCACCCCTTTCATTAGGGTTTTTTGAGGGGCTATGTGTCCATTAGTTGCACTTCTCTAGCTGTAGCTGTTATTAAGATTAGTAGGATTTTTACTTTATCCATATTAGTCCTGCAAGGAAATTACTTTGCATTAGTGTTGATAGAAAGTAATTTGAACATTTTATCGAGAATCTGTTTCTTAACTCCAGTATTTGTAGCTCCTGTTTTCACTTGAATCATCATCACTGAGACTACTATGAGAAGGTCTGTCACATAAGTCTGTGGTTGTCACAGTCCTTGAATCTAAATCTGTCCCCTTGTTTTTATTTTCTATGCTAGTTTGTGCTGGTGTTTCTTTTGGTTTGCCTTCTAGGGTGCTGTCACGATTCTTCTCAATTTGTTTACTTGTACTAAGTGTTTCTTCATTAGTTTTCTTCTTGAACTGGGATGTTAACCTCAGTTTCCAAGTCTGTGCTTGCAGGATTTTTAACAAGAATAGGAGCTTGAACTTGAGTACCCCTAGCTGTAAAGTTTGTGTCCTTTTCCCATGTCCCTTCTTGCAGGATTCTTAACGAGAGTCAGTGGTTGGGAAGGAATTCGTCATCCAATATCATGGAGAACCTTATCATCTAACCTTGGACGATTTCTTAATTTTAAATCGGATCTTGATTGGGCCACCTCCCTGGTTCCCACCAGGCCTTGAGTGTTACTGGTGTCGTCTTCAGAACCTAGCTTTTAAGGTTCACCTTTTGAGGGTGCACCAGTGGCCTGTATCTGCAGCTGCATAATGTTTTTTCCATGACCACCAGGTACCAAATCCTCCTCACCATTCTGTTTCCCTCCATTTCAGAAGTGCTGGGTTGGTGATCTGGCATGGAGGTTGTAGGATCACTGTTACTGGTCTGGCCTTGTCTGGTCTTGGGAAGGGTTGTCTTGGTGCAAACCTTCTCAATCTATTTACATGCATGTATTTTTTCTCATGAGGATTTGCAATTTTAATGATTTGAACATTAACAGGGCCTAACCTTTTTAATATTCTATAAGGACCACTGCTGAGCTAACTTAATTTTTTTCTTTTTCCCCAATTCTACTGTAGTGTTATTGCACTATGTGCATGACGTCATTAGGCTCTACAGAATGCATGTCCTCTCACATGACGTCATTAGAGCATGCATTCTGGAGAGTGTTTCATTTAAATTTAAACTCTTATTCCATTCTTTTTTCACTAGCACATTCCATAATTTGAAATTTAAAATATAATGGAATGATTCAGTTTTTAATTTTAAAACAGAATTCTGTTTTGATGCTTGTAGCGTACAGATGCACAATTTCACTCCTCCACAATATTACAGTTGGATACATATATCTCATTTTATTTTGTAAATAATTACATAATAAATCGAGTTTAGGATTATTTATAAAACTCGTGCATTTCAAGTTATTTTGGAAAATATAACATCTTAGCACAATCATTCGAGAGAAACACATTGAAGACACTGTGGGATTACTTCAATCAGCCTTCGTCTACATATAAAAAAGTGGTGACCCGGACGTGATCCCCCTCCTTCTTGATTTCAAATCAGCAGGACGTGAATTTTGGTGGATTTACCACCCTGCAACGGAATTGTCAACTGTTTTTTTTATTTGCATTTTCGCACCCTTGCAAAGAGATTTCTATGTCATACAGTGTCTTTTGCATTTCTCCCACTTTACATTTTGTGCATTTGTGTGTGTTTGTGTTGGTAGCAATGACATACTACCTTTCCTTGTGCCCTGTCATGGATTAATCTGTTTCTAGTACAAGTTCTGCATTACACTTCGTTTATTTTATTAGTGCTACACAATTTACTTATTATTTCTAAGGCAAGCTATGGTAAGGTCATTTTTGCTATTATATAGTAATAATTATGGAAGGGCCCCAGCAAGATTTGGATCCATCATTACCGCCTGTAACAGAGGAGGACAATAATTTAAATATCATCCAACATGCGGGTTACAAATATTTCAAGCTTCCCAATTTCTGGATTAACGACCCAGAAACATGGTTTGCTATGATAGAGCGCCGTTTCCAGGCACACCAGATTAGAAGCGACTTAAAAAAATTTGATTTCACTATTGGCACCTTACCGCCAGATATCATTGCGGACGTGAGAGATCTAGTTCTCCAACCGCCAGCAACAAATGCCTATGAAGCCCTTAAGGCTGCAATCACACACTGCAGTTCCCCTACACATTCAACAGAAACTTCAACAGCTTCTGCACAACCTGCAACTCGAAAACCGACTCAGCTGTTGCGCCACATGCAACAGCTGGCCAGAAGTACTGTTTCGACCACCGATAACCCAATTATTCTTAAGGAACTGTTTGTGTCACGGCTCCCCAGCCAAGTGAGGCTCATTTTGGCCACAGCGGACTCAGGTTTATCTCTAGAGCAGTTGGCTGAGATGGCCAACAAAATCGTTGAGGTGCTAACTCCTTCCTCTCAGCTTATGAGTTCTGTCACGTCACCTGCCCCAGCAGAAGACTCACCACAGCTTTTAAAAGCACAGATGTCTGATATGTCCAGACAACTAGAACTCCTTCGATCACAAGTCCAGGCACTTACATCATTGCCCTCAGGGAGGTGACGTGATCAACGTCCACGTTCCAGGTCGCCTTCAAGACCACTACAGAACCGAAGCTCTGTCAGCAGTCAGGACTGCTGGTATCATTGCACTTTTGGGGATAAGGCCCAGAAGTGTGTTCCTCCTTGCAGTTGAAAGCAGGGAAATGAATAGGCCTATCGCCTTGTGATGTCCAGGGTGATGGAGGCCATAGAAATAGTCACCTTTTTTTTTTTATCAAAGATCTCAACAGTTATGGCAAGGGGTGTTTCTTTTCAGAACCTCCTGCAATCTTTTTGGCATAGAGTTGATAAGTTTAGAAGTTTCTTCAGCAGTAATTTTCCCCCATTCTTCTTTTAATGTTGTTTTTAGCATATCCTTAGATGTTATGTGGTGATGGCGAATCTGCTCTAGTAAATCCCATAGATGTTCTATGGGGTTTAAGTCTGGTGATTGTGGTGGTGAATGTAACTGTCTTGGGACATTGTAGAGCAACCACAGCTTCACAATCTCAGATGTGTGTTTAGGGTCATTGTCATGCATGAAATGATATGCATCACCTAGACCCAGTTTTTCTGCACTTTGTTTCACATTATGTTTCAAAATATCCAAATAATGATATTTGTTCATAGTAGAATCGATAAACTGCAGATGCCCAACACCACTACTATCCATACACTCCCACACCATTACACCACCACCATGTTTCACAGTAGGGAAGAGATTTTCTTTGTTGAGTGCTGTACCTCTTCTTCTCCAAATAAGTTTTCATCCTTTTATTCCAAAAATGCAGAATTTACTTTCATCACAAAAAATGACTCCCAGAACTCAACTGGCTGATTCACATAGTCATTTGCATATTTAATTAGCTTTTGACGATTGACCATGACACGAATGGTTTTTTACGTGCAACATGTCCATGATACCCAGCCCTTCTCAGTATTCTTCTTGCGGTATCAGCACAAATTCTTTTATTGAACATCCCTTCAACATCTTTAACAATTTGTGCTGCAAATATTCATGGATTTCTGTTGACTGTAGCTATGATACTGCATTTCTCTCTAACTGACACCTTTGAAGGACGGCCTGAGCGTGGTTTTGAAGATAAAATTCCAGTTGTTTCAAAATTATTGACTACTCGTTGAACAGAAGAATGACATCTTCCTATAATTCTGCCTATTTCATGATAGCTTTTCCCTTCTTCCCACAATTTCACTATAATTTTACGTTCACCAACGTCAATCTCCTTTCTTTTAGATTGCATGACTATTTCTTTGATGACAATAAAAAACATATAAAAAAAGTGCACCAAACAACAAATGAACACTAAGGCTAGGTGCACACTATTATATGGTCAAGCCTGTCTGACAATTGTCTATGTGTGATGTTGTTGTTAATCAGTTTTGTGTATTAGATGCCTTGTTTCAAATGTACAGCTACCTATTGGTTTTGATTACCCACACTGAGCACATAGACTGTTGCCAAACAGTCTGGATTAAAGTGTGCCCTAGCCTAATTGTGCATTATACACTTTCAGAATTTGTGTTTGAAAGCATTATTTCAAAGACTAATTCTAAGGAATAAACAAGTTATGCCATTAAATGCAGACTTTGTGTCCAAAGTTTGGAAATTCTTTTATTTTCAGTCTATGTGCTATGTGGTGTGGCACCTTGTTGCAAGTGTGCAGCTCTACACATTGGTTTGTCTTACTCAAGCTAAGCACATACAGACTATCATCAGACAATCTTTACTATAGTGTGCCCCTAGCCTAATTGTTCATTATATAATGTTATAATGTGGGTTTTGAAGGCATTATTTCAAAGTTTAATTAAAAGGAATGAGAAAGTTATGTTTTTGTATGCAGACTTTTTCTGTGCAAAATTTAGTGGTTCTTTCATTTTCAGTTGATTTCAGTTCAATTTCCATTTACATTTGTGAAATCTGCATTCTGAACATTGTAAGTGATCAAAGAATATATATTCAATACAAATTGAGCTGTGCTTAAAGGGATTACCAATTTTTATAGAAAATGATTGCACACAACTGATGTGTATGCAGACTTTTTCTGCCTAGTGTATATCTCATTTTATTTTGCAAATAATTACATAATTAATAAATTGAGTTTAGGATTATTTATAAAACTCGTGTATTTCAAGGTATTTTGGAAAATATCTTGGATATACAAGTAAACCTAAATGTCCTGACATTTTAAAGTCATTTGAATGATGTAGCACTAATCCTTTCAAGGTTCCTAGAACTACTATAACTTGGGTGGCCTGTTCCTTTCTTCCCTTATGCCTTTGGGTCTCCATTTTAAGTAATATTCCCTCAGGTGAAAAGTAGTAGCCTTGGGACAACAATGGTCCCTTTTCGTTATTGTCAGTATCAATCAATTTTCTCTTAATCTCACAGATTCTCTGACAATTGTTTTGATGCAGTAGTATTGTCTCTAGATCTATTGAATCCTTTAATTCCAAGGGCTGCATGGTTTTTTTCCTTAGGTTTCACTGCCACAAAGATTTGTTTTCCATCTATATTTCCTAACTTGAAGGGTTGTTCTTCATCATCAGATTGCATTACTTCTGTTACATTTCTTGAAAGTGCATCTACCCTATTTGTTCTCCCAGGTCTATATAAAATTTTGAACTCACGAGTTTGTAACTGTAGGGCCCATCTAGCTATTATAGCATTTTGATGTCTAGTGGTCATTAAATATCTTAAAGGAGCATGATCAGTCTTTCCTTCCCAGGGCTGCTCCAGAACTGCCCCTATTGCATAGTTGCTAGCATCAGTAGTTAGGAAAAAGGACTATCCTAAGTACTAGGAATGCACTTAGGAGAGGGAGGGATGTCAATAGTGATGTAGTCTGTAAGGGGGCCCACAACATGTTTAAAAGGTTTATGAAGAAAGCTTACAAGAATTTTCTGGGAGATAGGCTTAGGAAAAATCCAAAGGCATTCTGGGGGTATCTAAAGAGGTGTAGGAAGGAGGGCAATAGGGATACACTGGTTAAGGATGGGTCAGGAAATTTAGTCAAGGATAGTCTTATGAGTGCAACTACTGAGTAAATTGGCAGTATATAAGGCTTTAGGCCCTGATGGCATCTCGCCATTTATTTTGAAGCAACTTTCAGTGATTATTAGCTTTTACTTGGT
>JAAFCE010009109.1:7917337-7929038 GCA_013389805.1 Trigoniulus corallinus
GGGGGGGGATGCCGGACTACCCCACTATTCCAACACCACATTTTACAACCAAAATATAAATTTTGGCAGGTAAATTAATGCTTTGTCAGTTTTAATATTGCATGGTGTCTGACCTATTGCAAAATAACTATAATGTGATAAGGAATCAGGCTCATGCCTGAACAGAGGTACTGGTGTACCCCAGGGTTTTTCTTCCTCCCCTCTGTTCTGTGGGTGACCCTGGTGCAATGCAATTTACAGTATTTTCACGTGATAGGTTGAACTTCCTAATAAGTCACAGATGGGTGGTTAATTGCTTTTCATTATTCGAATAAGGATGGATGGGGTACTCCTGTACCCCTGTGTAGCAACTGTGTAATGTTTAAATGGCCATACAAAGTGCAGGAAATGCCATATGCAGTGCATAAAGAGCAAAACATTCATTTGCTTTAACCACTGCATTAAAATTGTGAAAATTGTTTATAATGATATTTTTATGTTTCTGAGCATTGCAAGCAAGCAATCACACTATCCACTATACGGTGTAAACATCAGTGCAATAACTTGCAAGTGCTCTTCAGACACTACTTGCACACATTTTTGCTACTCATGTAAATGCTTGCACAAGCTGCAGCTGAGAATGATGGTAATTGTCCTGGATAAGGATCTAGGATAAGGATTTAAATTTTAAATGAACCATTGATTATTTTATGTCAATTTCATTTTGCCAATAAATTCAAATTCAAGAGTGGCATCAGCAAAAATCAAAATTAATGAAATCAACTTGTCCAGCTTAAAAGTTTCCATTTATAAATTGATAAAAAAATGATGAACGGCGCCCTCTAATGAAAGTAGCCCTCCAATAAATGGTGCAACAAAAATTCCTTTGAAAAAAATAAACGTAGCATATTATGTAACATATTGTAGCATATTGTGCATGCTTGCATTCTGTTAGCACGTGAGATGTGACGTCCAACATTCACCTTTTAAATTTGAAATTTAGAAGAAGGAATAGAATGTTTTGACTGAGAGACAATAGAACGTTTCCTACCGATGGTGAATGCGGACGTGTCTATCGCTTTTCCTGTTAAACCGTTAATTGAATATTTAATTTATTAAAATATATTATTGGAAATAATACAATATAACACTAACGTTACATCCAAAAGCCTTCTGATCGACAAATTTATTCAACGAACATGCCATAACGGTATGTTTTCCATCAACAGCACCGATTCAAAGTGGAAAACTCATTTTTCATAAAACTCTTTAGCAGTGTTCCTGAAATCATCCTCTGTTGGTTCTTTCATGTAGACAGGCTGCAATTCCTCCCATAAAACTTCAGCAGTTTCATGCACAATAGATACTACAGTTCTTTCTCCCATTCAAAATGTGAGTGCAAGCATTGCAAATGATGATCCTGTAGCAAAATACCTGAAACAAATGAATTACAACTAAAGGAGGAATCATTAAATACATTATTCAGTAACTGTGGATAAACAAGTTTTTAATTGAAAAGATAGTGTAGGTTTATCAACCACCGTTTTTTAAATGATTTCTAGGGGATGCTGTAAGAACAAAATGGAAAGCTCTGTGTGATGCATATAGCAGAGAGCTTAAGAAAATGCAAGAAAGGTGATCTGGAGATGACGGCACTCAGATTTCTCCATCGTGGCCACATTTCCAAAGTCTTGCAAGACCAATTTACTGCATGGCCTAGTAGCAGCAATTTGAATATGTCAGAAGAAGTATTCCCTGGCACCAGTCATGAGCATGATGAAGACCTTCATGCTGATGGTGCCATTGGAGGTGGTCAACCACAAAGCCCCAACTGTAATACTCCATGTGCTGCAGAAGATTTATCAAGAAGTGAGCCCAATGTTAGTCAAAATACTGCCAGAAATCAGAAATGGATTTGACAGAGCAATGACAGCATTGGTGCTGCATTGATAAGCCTTGAGGAAACAAAAATAAAATTGGTTTAAAACCAGCAGTCGTCCAAGGATGATGATATTAACAAGTCACAATTCAAGATAAATTATTCCTGAGGATCAAAATGCAAGAGCTTGTGTATAGCTTTTTGCATAATATCAATATGCCTCGAAGATCATCTATGGAAGTAAGAAGAAATCATCCTACTTCCATGGTTAATCAAGCCTCATTTAGCATCAGGGTACCTAATGAGTCTTGCAGTGTTTACTAAAGAACCTCTCTTCAGCACACACTGCCTCACCAGCAGGATTCTTCATTATCAAATGCATCATACTTTAGTCATTTTTCAGACTCATCATTTCAAGAATAGTGTTAACATGCATTATTATGCTATTTCAGCTTTCATTAACCCTAGATCACTAACGTCCTTTTTTGTGTCACACATTCACTAATGAGTAGTCTCTCTGACTACCAACTTTAACATTTTTTTTATTAGAAAAATGATATATAATTAACTTGTTTTGTTTTTTATAAGTCCACATACATCCAATAAAGTAAATCAGCAGCATTTATTTATTAGAAACACATTCTATGCATATTTCTGCCTTATTATTCCCCACATATAGCTCTTTTGCACCACAGGCAACCAAACCTTGTCATTCGTTTTATTGTGACAAAATGAGCCTATTCTTCTCTTTCATGTAGCAGAGGTTGAAGGGTGCTCTGTAGAGTGGATTCATCTAAAACTTCCAAAATTTAACTTCTTAATGGTCAGGATAAAGTTTAACCAGGGTCTCATGAGCTGAAAACTAACAATTTGAACAAAACTACATCTACTAATAAGCTTTTATTTTTTGTTAGGGCATTGTGACAATATGCTTTGTAGCTATTTACCAAGAGCCACCTGCAGGTTTTTCTGCTGCAACTCATTCCACTATACATGTGACCCAATGTCTCAACAGCTCCTTTTGCTGAATTATAGAAGTCAATTATATCAGGTTTATTAGAATCGGGGTTAATATTTGGATGCTCATGGGTAGTGGATAGCAGACTTTATTTTTCTTGGCCTTATAGGAAAGTAATGTTTTTTCCTTGCTGTAGCAAAACATAGCTGATCCCACTCCTCTGTTTTTTTGCATCAAGCATTTCAGGAGGAATCTCCTTTTTATTTTTTTTATAGTGCCTACAGCAGTTAATTTAAAAGGTCCCTTCAGTAAATCCTCAGCAAGTGGTACAGATGTGAACCAGCTATCTGTGGTGATATTTCTATTACTGCCATAGATTGGTCTTGAAAGTTCTTTTACAAAATACACTCCAGTCTCTATAACCACTTCCCCAATAAGAATACTCTCCTTATAGTGATGCAGTCCATTCCCCCCATGGGATTTTCAATGCAAAATACTTCCCATATAAGAATACTCCCTATAGGAATACTCTCTCTATAGTAATGGAAAATTTCACTCCCTTGCCCTCATTTACTACACTCTATAAGAATATTTTCAACCACAAGTTGTGAAAACCATTGCCCAATGGTTGCTTAAGTTGATGAGAATCCTATTATCTCTGAGGATCTCAGTAAGGACGAAATTGTGGCAAGTCTGAATCCAAATACTAGAGAGGTTTTGGTTGTTCATGAAGAGGAGGAAGAGCAAGCTGGGGAGGTTTGTCAACCTGTATCTACCAAAGAGGCATTTGCTGCAATGACAAATTTGTGATCCTGGCTAGTTCAGGAAAGAGTTAAGGTTTTTGGATCGACTTTTTGGATCAAGTTTACTTTAATCGTGGCTTCAAAACCTCCAAACAGACTAGAATTGATTCCTTTTTTCAGAAACATTAATACGTTTTCTTGGTGAATTAATTTAATTGCTTGTAATATAATCATACTTGCATGTGAATTTAAAATGTTTCTTGGAATATTCTTTGTAGCCGTCAGTTGTCATTACAGATATGGAAAGTCAGCTGCAGTGAACAACACCTTATAGTCATAACTTATTCTTATAGGGAAAGTTCCCCAACAAGAAACTCTCTTTATAGCCATTGAAATTCAATTTCCCCTGGGGTATGCTTATAGAGAGTGTGGAGTGTATTCTAATAATGGTTGGCCCTTTGTGTTTGTGTGCCTTCCAATATATCGACACCTTCCCAGTAAAACATCGTAAGCGACATTTTTTGAGATTTTCACTTTTTGATATAATCAAATTCTGCACATTATGTCTTTATTAATACTGCAATCAGTTTTACCCTATGTTAAATAGTTATTTTATTTTTTAATATCTAAAAATATTTTAAGCATAAGAATGAATGAGGAAATCAGAACGTTTTTCTCATCTCCTGTAAAATTTATGAAATGGAGCTTACGATGTTTTACCGGAAAGGTGTCGATATGGCACATTATTTAGCATGCACTTTGTTTTCACATCATATATCATTACTATTTTTATGCCATACTTTGCAGGCTTGCTTGGAATGTACATTCAAAATGGGGCATCTACCTCTGACTCCAACCAACTGCTCATCAATTGTAAGAAAAGACCTAGGTTTGTATAATTCCTGACAACCACTAACAAATATGTCCCAGATTTCATGAACTGGAGCAAAATAGTCAGTCTCCCTTCTCTCTGACCCTGTGGATTTTTTATCAAAGCAGAGGCATTTTAACATAAATTCAAATCGTTCACAACTTATAGCAGCTTTATATCATTGGCCACATAAGGAAGGATTAAATAATTCTCTTGCAGAAAGGTGATTCTCTTTCAAAGCAGCTGACAATAAAAGAACCCCCAAAATGCATGCATCTATTCATTAGTCACTTCTTGTGTGGTTGCATTCTGTGCAGCATACTGTAGTTGGTTAATGTGTATGCCACTATTGGTGTGATTTATAACTTTACTTACTATTGTATCAGTCATAAAGAGTTGAAAAATATCTATTAGTGCACCTGCATTCCTAGCATCCGTTGTGGGCCCAGGAATTAATGTACAGTAAAACCTCTCTATGGGTACACCCCTCTAAAGGGTACACCCCTTATATTGGTAGAAATTCTTCAGGCACTGATTTTTCATCCATAGGGTAATACTACCCCTCTTATGGGTACACCTCTCTGATGGGTACACTTTAGCAGGGTCCCCTGGGTGTACCAATTAGAGAGGTTTCACTGTATTATATTATGGGCTGTATGTTGTCCTCTTCTTAATTTTCTCTGTATGGTACCCCACTTCATTTTGTTTTTTCCATGCAAGAAAGGCTGCTTTGGAATTACTACTAATTGGCTTCTTGCATTGGAAGATTCACCTGATGCACTTGGTAAGATGCACAGATGTCTTCTTCAACTTCATCCTCCTCCTCACTTGATGACTGAATGATATGGTGCATTTCATAATTATAGAGCCACCCCACAATTTGAGAGTTTCAGACTTCCCATGCACTTTGGTACATTCTAACCATCTTTTTTGAAATCGGCATGTGAAAATATGCTAGAGTGAACTTTTCAGTAGTGATGTAGTGTTGGTATGAATTTTTAGCAGAGCTTTTACGTTTTTTGGCCGTTTCATAACTATAGAGTCACCAATTTGGAAAACTTTGTGTTAACAAATGTTTTATTGCAGAAATCAATCAACAAACACAGCTCAGTAAGAGGTAGGACCTCCTTTCTTAGAAATGACTTTGAAATGACGGTTGGGCATGCTGTCGAAGAGCTTGTTGATGACATTGGGATTGATGGTGTTCCAGGCATCCAACATGGCCTTCTTCAAGTCATCGATGGTGTTGTACCACATGTTGTTGGCATGTATCCTCCTCACAATGATCCTCAAAACGTTTTTGATCGGCTTCAGATCTGGACTACATGTGGGCCACTCAAGGGAGGTGATCTTCTGGGTACCCTGCCAGTGGCGCCCCCAGCCCATGAGACTGCCTCCTCCAAAGTTCCTGTGGTTGAAGTAGACCATGTCCTTGCGCAAATCCTTCCAGTAGCTTGCAAATCCGTGGGGACCGTCTAAGTTGAAATTTTTCTCGTCCAAAAAGATCACCTGAAGAGGAGAGATTAGACATTGTCAGTGTAATCGCAGTGGCGGCGTTCTGAAGCTCGCCTTTGTTACGTGTCGCATGGACTCTTTGGACTATCAGCAAGTTCTCCACGATCATCTCCTGCCATTTCTCCATGGTCGTCGTCACCAGGCACACACTTTTCAACAGGATAATGCCACAATCAATGTCAGCAAGTCCACCATGAACTGGCTGGGTACCCAGAAGATCACCTTCCTCAAGTGCAGTCTGGATCTGAACCTGATCGAAAACGTTTTGTGGATCATTGAGGAGGATATATGCCAACAACATGCAGTACAACACCGTCAATGACTTGAAGAAGGCCATGTTGGATGCCTGGAACACCATCGATCCTGATGTCATCAACAACCTCTTCGACAGCATGCCCAACCATCTCTTCAAAGTCATTTCTAAGAAAGGAGGTCCTACCTCTTACTGAGTTTGTTGATTGCTTTCTGCAATAAAACATTTGTTAACACAGTTTTCCAAAGTGGCTCTATA
The DNA here is from genome assembly GCA_013389805.1 of Trigoniulus corallinus. Taxonomy (NCBI): domain Eukaryota; kingdom Metazoa; phylum Arthropoda; class Diplopoda; order Spirobolida; family Trigoniulidae; genus Trigoniulus; species Trigoniulus corallinus. The sequence goes on from JAAFCE010009109.1 coordinate 7,923,794, forward strand.
GTTATGAAACAGTCAAAAAACGTAAAAACTCTGCTAAAAATTCATACCAACACTACATCACTACTGAAATGTTCATTCTAGCATATTTTCACATGCTGATTTCAAAAAAGACGGTTAGAATGTACCAAAGTGCACGGGAAGTCTGAAACTCTCAAATTGTGGGGTGGCTCTATAATTATGAAATGCACTGTATCTTCCTCCTCTGCCTCCTCTAATAAATGGCTGATGTAGTCACTATTACTTTCAGAAGGTATATCAGTTTGTTGACACATTATTATTTGCCTGAAACAAAATAAATATGAATGTAGCTGTTTCCTATTAAAGTAATGCCTTGCTTTTTCAAACTGTTGTTTCACCCTCATACAACAGTTAGCATTGCAGACATTACAAAATTTCATTTTCTTTGTAAAATGAAAGTATCACTGTGATATTGGTTAGTGTTCACTTCACTAATCAATGATGGACAATAAAATGATCAACATTCAAAGTTACAATTGGTAATGTTAAACTTTCTTTAAATTACTATGTAATGGACAGCTTAGTCACTAAATCTGCCATCCCAATGTGGTTCCATTGTGTCTGTAGCAAACAATGAAGGGGTCAGTTGCAACTGAAATAAATTTCAGGATGCTTGGACAATGCTAGGGGGGGGGCCATTTGCAGCCATTGTTTTATTGTGGGATTGCACAGTGGTGAGTGGTGACCTATCGATTTTTGCAGGTGCAAAGGCAAAAAAATTAACATGGTGTCTCTAGGAAGCAAAATCAAACATTGTTACAAAACGTTGACAACTCGTGTACTGATGTTGATTGTCGATTTTTTGTTATATGAAGGGATCCATGGGCAGGTGCCATGTATTCATAGCTTATGTGTAATGCCAATTTGCAACAGTTACACAATTCTTTTTAAATTCTTCATATTAACAAAATTAAATTTTTTTTATGGATTGATGCATAATAATTAATGATTCCTAATAACACTGGTCAGCATGATTTTTGATGTCTTTATGGTGTTATCTTATTTGAAACCAGTGGTTTATGCAGATTTCAAGTATGCAATTAGTTTTTTTTCCATCACGTATAGTTTTTCAACAAATCTGCTTTAATGATTTGCTGAGATATGCTATATTTCAAGATTATTGTTTGGCGTCTGAGTTTACAACAGGTAGAAGGCCACATTTCTGAGTTGAATTTGAAGTATAAAGGGCTGTGAAATAACGTTACCTTGCATGAAGTTGGGAGATGTCATAGCATTTGGCACCATGGTGAAGTTTTTGGACCCAAATAACTCATCTATTCATGCAGGCAGAACTTAATGATTTGGTGAGAGATTTGAACTTATCTAAAGGGCATCTGGAATGGAGGGGGACTTAGTGGGGGATAGGTGGGAGTGTAGCATTAGAACCCATATACCAGATCCTGCCACAGGCAGGAGAAGGGTGAAATGATGATGATGATTTGAACTTATATAAAACTGCAGCAGAAGTTCTTGGTTCTAGGTTAAAATCAAAAAACCTTTTGGCACCAGGGCCATTTTTCTGATGGTATCACCATACAAAAGAGCTACTGCCATTCTTTGCTAAGGATCACTCAATAGTGCTTTGCTGTGGCATTGAAATCCAATATGCTGCTTCTAAGTGGAGGCTCAGCATTGAAACCTCCAAAAGGAGATTAAAGTCAATACTTCTTCATAATGGGAGTAAGTAGTTTATTCTGTCCAGCTAAGAGAGTCTTTTGAAAGTGTGAAAAAGGTGCTAATGAAGATTAAAAATGAGGAGCACAACTGGCATGTATGTGGAGATTTCAAAATGATAGCCATGCTTCTTGGTGAGCAAGCAGGCTATACAAAAATGCCATACTTTTTGTGAGTGGGACAGTAGAGAAAAAGATAAGCACTGGGTGAAGAAATCATGACAAAATAGAAAGCATCTCTTGCCAGGGACAAAAAAATATTTTGAACAAACCATTGATTGAGCCCACAAAGGTATTACTTCCACCTTTACATATTAAACTCTGATGAACCAGTTTGTCAAAACATTGCACACAAATGGAACCTGCTTTCAGTATCTTGCAAAGCAGTTTCCAAGCATTACAACAGAAAAAAATTAAAGCAGGAATTTTTGTGGGTCCTCAAATTTACAAATGTGCAATTTGAGGATTCTATGAATAAAACTGAAAAATATGGATGGATTAGATTTAAATCGGTTGTTCAAGGCTTCTTGGGAAACAAAGACAAAGATTACCAATTCTTAGTGGAGACCATGCTGGAAAAGTAGAAGAAACTTGGGTGCAATATGAGTGTTAAATTGCACTTTTTACATTCCCATTGGAAATATTTCCCAAACAACCTTTGAGATTTTAGTGAGGAGAATGAGGAAAGATTTTGCCAAGATATTTAAAGAGATGGAACAGAGGTACCAGGGAAGGTGGAATTCTAACATGATAGTGGACTACTGCTGGAACCTGGAACGAGAGTGCAAGAAACTTCCAAAACGTTAGAGGAGGTCAAGGGAAGGGAAGATTGAAGTAGAATAAAAGTACTTTAAATCCATTCTTCACCAATCCATTTTCTATAAGTCCAAGAAACCAGACTAAATAATGTTTTTTAACATTCCTCTTAAAACTATTATAATTTAAGGAGATGCTTTTGTGTAATAGTATTTCCAAGAAGTCAATAAAAATTCACATACAGTCAAACTCGGATATAACACACCGTCGGGACTGCTCGTGTTTGTGTGTTATAACCGAGTGTTTGTTATAACAGAAACAATGCTAAATGATGCCAAAGCTATGTTAACTGAAAAAATAAATGCTAATTTCAAGATTTATTCAAAAAGTCGACCTAGACTTGTATACTTCAAGACACACACACTTGCAATTAGCAGCAATTTTGCCAGATTCCACACTGCTGAGAATTTTATCCTTTTATCATCATCATCTCACCCTTCTCCCACCTGAGGCAGCGTCCGGTCTGTGGGTTCCAATCCTCCACTCCCGCCTATCCCCCACCAAGACCCCTTCCACCCCACATGCCACCATGTCCCTTTGCACCACCTGCACTCACATCCGTTTTGGTCTTCCTCTACCTCTGGTGCCCCCAACTACCTGCAGTCCCACAACGGACCTAATAAACTCCTTCTGTCCCCTCCTCATCACATGCCTATACCACCTCAAACGCTTCTCTCTTGTCTTTTCTGCAATATCTGCCATCCCCAAGCTACCTCTAATGTCATTTCTAATTCTCTCAGATCATGACACCCCACAAATGTAGCATAGCATTTGCATCTCAGCTGTTGGCATTTGCCTTTCATGGGTCTTCCTAACAGCCGAACACTCTGGGCCATATAGCATAGCTGGTCTAATGACAGTTCTGTAAATTTTGATCTTTATTGGGACCTGGCTGTCACACAGTATCCCACTTGCTTGTCTCCACTTCAGCCATCCTACATATAGCCTTACTTAAGCTGTGGGGTATGCCGTCTAGTTGCATGTTTGTTATATCCGGGGTCTCTTACACGTTGAAAGTGCTGTAGGGACCAAACCAGTTGTGTGTTATATGTAATATCTGAGTGTGTTATAGCCAATCAATTTTTATATACTTACACATTAGTGCTGGCTGGGACTTTCCTTTGTGTGTGTTATAAGCCAAAAAGTGTTATAAACAGGGTGTGTTATAGTGCAGTATAGTGTGTTTGACTTTAAGTTGAAGTAATTATTAGCGATATGTGAAAAATCTGTACGTGCCTGAGAAAAACTAACCCCATATTTGAAATCAGCAGCCAAAAATGATTCAGAATCAGCTGAATTCTTGCAATCATCAGAAATTTTTTTTCAAAATACAGCCATGTGTAATCAATTATTCATTGGGTTACTAAATTAAAGCCTTTTCATTAAAATACAACTGCAAACAAAATGCAACTTCATAAATCAGCTATCAGTGCTAATTACAGTGATATTCAACAATTGTTTTGAAAATGGGAAAAGGATTATATTCTTACCATAAATTTTTAGCTGTTGATGAGCAATGGCAGTATAAATGGCAGCAAGAGTTGAGTATGTATGATTTTAAAATGCTGAGTTTCAATTTTTATATCACAAAAGCTGCATACCAGGAATTGAGTATACTGGACAGATGGCAGAAAAGGTTCAACACAGTTGTTTGCATGTGTTGCTGATAAGGGACCTTTTGTTATTAGAAGGGTAATTCACTTACCCGAGATATACCTTTCATCAAGGCCCATTGGATAAGTCGTTTTCTTTACAAACCAATGTGTTACAACTTCCTTTCATTCAGAACAGGCAGGTAATACATTTGGTCACATATAAAATGTAATAGGAAGAACATAAAACTTTAATTCAGTTCAGTTGTTTATGGATTTGACAATAAGGCAAAAAGCAGCATTATCCCCATAAGGTTAACCTCTGAGTTAGATGGATAACACAGGCCTGCAAAAAATAATTTTTAAAAATTGTTTTACTTTTGATAACTGACTTTTATATTATTAGGTGTGCTGATTCCAAAATCGCAATTCATTTTTTTCTATCACGTAAGGTTTTCTCTGAAAACATTTTCATAGTTTGGAAGAAATAAAGGAAATTGCAGTATTTTGATGTTTCGATTTTCATTTTATCACTCCATAAATACATACTTTACATTTATGTTATAGGTCTAGTAATGATTGAATACATAATGATTTAATTTTACTCTTTGAGTTACTTGAGATTACTTTTTAACCCTTACATCAATACCCAGAAAGTTCCACATTCTTCAATAACAAGTGTGGAGTTGAAAAATAAAATCCAAACACAGAGTGTGGAGTTCAAAAACTAAGTAATTAGCTGTAGAGATGGCATAGGCGGCAGTTCCAGGCTAGGTGAAGTGGGCGAGTCTCAGCTCATCAAGCTTGCCAAGCAAGCATCACAGAACGGCCAAAGAGTTCTTCTAGGCACTTTACCGTCGACACACAGCACACACTGGCTCGTCTAGTCCAGTGTTGGTGCTAAATCAACTGAAGAAATACACCTCACTATCATTACCACACACATTGGCTCGTCTATTCCAATGTGTGCGACTGTATAAGACTATTAAACTATAAAATGTAGAGTAAATGCTAGAGTTCTTTGTTTGGGCGCTTGCCCGCCGTTAAACGCAGCTTCACACTGCACAGCTAAGAGAGAGACCGCTCTTTCCCGCCTTTTCCGTTGTTTTTATAGGACGCGTCCCATTTCCCGCCTAAAACTAACTA
>JAAFCE010009109.1:7937691-7960270 GCA_013389805.1 Trigoniulus corallinus
TATGTCTGTTTTGGCTTTTGCTGATTTTATTTCTATGTCTGTTTTGGCATTTGCTGCTTTTATTTCTATGTCTGTTTTGGCTTTTGCTGCTTTTATTTCTATGTCTGTTTTGGCTTTTGCCTTGATTTATTTTCTCAATATTTATTCAGCTATTGCTTTTTTATTGTAATTCTTTTTAGTGGGATTCTGCCTTTATTTATTGTCATCATGGTGGGATGGCGATTTACACCCCCACCATGGTGACTGTCTTTCTGGGCCCTAATGACCTTGGTAGTCAATGGGCCCTAAAACCCCAACAAACAACAAACAACAACAACAGCAGTCCACAGTTTGTTAAACCACTGAAGAGAGGGCACTGCCTGAGGTGCAGTAGAGCACCTGTTGAATTCCTAGCTGGATTTGTAACAATGAATTCTGAATATTTAAAAATATTTTGAGTGCACTTATTTGAAGTGCTTCCTCTGATCCACCCTTACCACTATAGCCTACCACCAAACTAATCCCAATTTTTTTGGGTTTTCCCCCATGCTTCTTCTTTCCTCTTCACATTACATGACCATACCACATGCATCCAGTCATCATCATACCCTTTCCCTGCCTGTGGCTGGGTCATGTCTGAGTTGCATCTCTGCACTCCCAATTATCTCCCACCAGGTCCCCATCCACCCCACACACCACCATTTCCTTATGTACAACCTCCACCAACCAGTGCAATAGTGTTTTGTCTGATCTGCCCAACACCAGCTTCCTAGACAGTGACAAATGCCTCTTTCCAGGGGTGGATCCAAAGTGGGGAGCAATGCAGCAATTGCTACCCCTCAGCGCCTCAATGGGGTGCAACTGATGAGGCATTTTTCATTGCTATCCACATTTCTATACTGCAAATCCAACAGTTGCAATCAAATCTGTAGTTGGCTAAACCACTGGAAATAGGACATTGTGTAAGGGGCAGCAGATGACCTATTGTACTTGCTAGCTACATTTATAGTAAGGGATTCTGAATATTTAAAAATACTGTATTTGGGGTGCACTTTTTTGAATTCTTCCCCCTTGATCTGCAGCTGGATCCATTACTGCCCCTTTCTTTTATGAATGGCCAACAACCCTATCATCCTTCCACCACCTATTTCAAGGGCCAAACTATCCTGTCCAAGTGACATTTAGACAGTAGTTCACCATAAATAATAGCATACTATTTCTTGGCTTGTATTTATCACATATACAGTAAACCCTCGTTTATCGCGGTTAATCGGTTCCAGACCCTACCGCGATAAGTGAAATTCTGCGAAGTAGGATTCCTTATTTATAAATCAAACAGGGGTAAGTGGGGGCTTTCTGGGTACACTTTAAAAAACATTGTGATTGGCAGTTGCCGGCACTGTCTCTTCATTTCAGTGAGGAGGTTTTTGAAGGGTTCCATTGCTGCATCGAGTGCATTCCAGAACGTAATGCACGATTCATTTCTGGATCCCATTCTTCAATTGTGCCGTGAACTTCTTTGGTTGTTCTTATGATATGCGAGAGACTCTCCATTGTGATGCCATCATCCTCCTCATGACCCTCAGGAACCTCTGACTGCTCTTCTGTCTCCTCCTCACTTTCAGACATAGCTAGTTCCACCAAATCCTCATCATTTAAAGGACCTGAAGTCTCCAGCACCTCAAATACGTCATCGGGGTTCATATCCTGAAAACCCTCTCCTTCCAGCATCTGGACTGGTCTCACTGTGTTATCCACCGCCGAGTTTCTGATTTCTTCTGGGGTGAATTCTTCAGATTCGTGGACAATTCCAGGCTACAACTTCTTCCATCTGGCCTTCGCATGCTGTTGAGAAAAAACTGTGATAGAGTGAGGCCGTGAAAGTTGAAGCATGAAGTGGCAAGTGTTTACTGTAGACTATTTAACATTAATAAGTTCATGAATACATGATGACATAAATAATTTCTAAAAATTGAATTTTTTGTTAAACTGTACGTGACAGAACATTTTAATTATTTTTCTAGTAATCAAAATCCTTAAAACTGTAAAACCAATAATTGTTTTGAAGACAATTTTTTCACTGCCAGCCTGTGTAATCAATTAAAATTACCACAATGTAATTGCATTACAAATGAAATTTGTCCACATCTTCACAAGATGGTATTCAATTTTGGATAGTAAGTATTCAAATGTACTTATTGTCATTTGAAAATATGAATGAAATTTTTCAGCATCTAGTCACAGCTGGGGGTATAGATCAGGGGTGGCCAACTAGTCGATCTCGGAGCCAATTTTGGTCGATCACTTGCGAGTGGTTCTAGGTTCGATACTGGACCGAGGTGGGTCCATTATCGAACCTCACCTCCCCACTTTGACTATGCATAGGACAACAACTCGATCGTGACACATTTTTAAGATAAAAAGTAGATCTTATGTATGCAAAAGTTGGCCACCCCTGGTATAGATGATGGAACTTGCCAATCATATGACGTGTTTCGTGGATGCTGTGAAGATTACCCCTCCTCTTGCCTTTCTCACATTCCATTAAATATGGTAGGGAATTGCTAGGAAATGTCACTTTTATCGCTGCTCCACTACGCAGTGCTATCACATTACTGGTAGCACTCTTTGCTTGTAGCTCTGCTATTATTGTTGCTCCACCATGCGGGCAGCCTAAAAGTGTTTATTTAAATCATCTTTATAGTAATTCATGCTCCTACATTTATTAAAATAGTTTTTTTCTCTTCTTTTTTCTTCTTCTTCCTATTAAATTTAACATTTTCCTCTTCTTTTTTCTGGATATAGGTATTTTCCCCATAAAACTTAAATAAAAACCTTGCATTTTTTCCTACCTGTTAGGCTACGCTGTTAGGCTTTGCTGTCTCGCATCATTTCCTGGTATGTTCAAAATGTCGAACAGGTGAAACACTAGTTTTAACAATTTGAATCTGTGTAGTCTTTATTTTTCCTTCAGTTTGTTCAAGTAGTTTGTTGAAGTTCACTATTGTCACAACACAATCACGATATACATAAGTTGGCTAATTGTCCTTAGACGTCGTTAACTGCAGTAGCATGGATACACTTGTCTGAGTATACAATTCCTCTTCCTCATTCAGTTGGTGTCAAGTTTATGGGCTCTGGGTATTAGGTGCTGTCCTGCCCCATCATTGATGGGTTTGATGCTTTGCAGTGGTCTCCACACTGCACTACTGGCTTCTAGCTCTGTGTCTGTGTCCATATGGTCTTCTGGCCCTTGCCTATGGTGGAACCCCAAGCTTACAGCATTGAGAGTTGCGGTCACTGAATTGCATTGCTGCTGGAAGGCTACTGGTCTGCTGGTTGATTATGCATGCTATGCTAATGCATGATGTGGCTATCTACATAAGGTTAAGGTGGCTAAATTGGCTATTTGGCTCCTACTGCCCCTATTACTACTTTTTGGAATTTTGTGTGGGGCATCTTGGGGGTCTGATTTTCCAATGCCTGCCAGATTTTGGAGGCACTAGTTAACCCTGCACCATCTGTCCCAGTGCCCCGGTGCTCGTACCCACACGTTTCTACTGCTGGTTGTTTTTCTCCTCTGATTCTGACTTTCTCAGCTTTTCTTGGGTATATCAGCTGCTTGAAAACTTCCTGATCGTGTTCTCCTGATGGGGTTCCTGTTTTTGCACTAAATTCATTCGATGTGAGCAACCTCCAGTGTGTATTTGAGCTGCTCAACTATTCCATGGCGTCTGGGGTGTTTCCTACCCCTTTCAAGACAGCTTATATTCTGCCTATTCCAAAAGGTGCTTTCTCCCCAGGTTTCTGGCCCATCGCCATTCTTCCTTCTCTTTCCAAAGTTTTTGAGTTGTGGGTGTTGGACCTTGTTTGTGACCCACTCCTAGCAGTGATTCCTGGCTCACAGTTTAGTGCTGGGCCTAACTCCTCTGTATCCTTTCCTATATTTGATATTTTTCTTGTCCTCCTTAATGCTTTGGCCACTGGACATGCTGTGTCCAAAATGGAGTCCCAAACAACAAGGGGACACAAATTTCCACAAATTCTGAATTGGGTCATTCTGGTGCCCAAAATAGAAGGGGAAAGGGGTGAGGTCAACAGGCAGTGGTTTCCATTATTCTTTGAAGTTTAAGGATACCACATGTGCAATAAATATGTAGAATGGTAACACATGTGCATCCCATCTGGGTAAATGGACTTAGGGTCCTAATTGAAGGGCATATCAGATTATACACATGGTCAACAGCCTTAATTTCTGATTGGTGGGATTGGCTATATATAAAACATTGTAGCAAGATTTGTATCAGAATTATCAATTTGTATTCCATTTTTGTACTGAAATAAACGTCTCTGTTAAGATTGTGGTTGTCTGTGGATGCTCTGGTGATTGTTTTCTCCACAACAAGGATAGACGATCTAGTAAATATATTGCAAGTTAGAACTAAGGAATTTTAGTGAAGTGAAGTTTTAATTTGCAACACGTGCCTATGTGATCCTAAACACTGATGTAGCTAAGGCTTTTGATGTGGTTGATCACCAATGGTTAGTTACTACTTTGTCCAAGTGCATCAGTAATCCATTCTTACTGAACCTCCTTGTTTCATATCTTGAGGACCATGTGGTCCAGATCTGGTCTTCTGTGGAGGCTCATGTGTTGGTCTGGGGCATCCCTCAGGGGTCTGTCCTTGGCCCCCTCCTTTTTAACTTGGCCACAGCTATGATTCCCTCTGTTTGTCCAGAGTGGGCAGTATGGGCCTATGCTGATAACTTCTTGGGGGCAGAAATCACTACACACTTGATTGGCTTTACTATCAATACAATTCCTGAGCTGCTAGCTCAGCTTTCCAAGTGGTACACTGGGCTAGGCTTGATGATCCATTCTGACAAAACCAGGGTGTTGGTTGTGGCCTGTAGTCTGGGGTCCTCTTGTCAGAGGAGTTCTGCAGGCCACTTAATGTTTTAGGTGTCCTGTTTGAGCCCTCCCTTTCTTTTTTGACCCAGAGGGATACATTAATTGCCAAGATCTTAGGGAGCGTTTGTCAGTCCACAAATTAATCCCTATTTTCCATATCAAAGTTCTACCTCTTATGTACTCTGCACCTTTTTTGGCTGGTTTGTCCCAGTCCTGTCTGATGCCCTTGCACCTTACATTTAACCAGGTTCTCAAGGCAATTTTCCAGTGATCCCTTTGCACTTGCATTCTGCCAATGTGTGTTAATGCGTTCTTCTTTTCTTAAATTTCTTGTGTACTGTAATCTGTCTAACCTCTGTTCTGCTCTTCGAAATCCCTGTCACCCTTGTCACTTTATTCTGCGGGATTTCCAGTCCTCCTGTGAGGTTAGGGCTACATGGCGATTTCTCTCTGTGGTCACCCTGCCCCAGGTTACTTGAGGCGCCAGTTTTTCCCAATCTGGTGCTCAGCGTGTTAAATGCACTGCCCTATCAACTCTGCATGCAGGTCTTTGAGTGCTCCCACTTTAAGTGTACTGTATGTGCATTTGTCACCATTTTAAGCATGTGCTGTTCAAATACCTTTTGGATGTGGCATCTTGATTGTTTTGTGTTTGTTGTTGTACCCTTGGTATGTTAAATAAATAAAAATAAAATAAATTTAAAATAAATAAAATTCCTGAGCTGAAAATGGCCATTCTGGAGGCATGGGAAGATATTGCCATGTTTCACCTCAGACAACTGGTCATTGTGTGGAACACAATTTCCCATAGATCTCTATGTTATATTGTGTAATTCGTTACGGGTTGCCATGAAAAATTGTGAAAATTGCTAAGAAGTTAAAAACAAAGTGCAGTGCTGATTGTTAATGAGCAAAAACACTCTAGGACCCATTTTTGGGGGGTACATACTTCACAAAAACTAGGAATTGCCCTGCAATGAGAAGGCAGTCAATTGCTTGCAGTGTGCAGTTGAACGGTGCTCGTCAGCAAATGCCACACATTGAGGGGTCCATTCTCCTACCTTCATCAGTAGCTCGTCCATAACCAGAATAAAAAGGTAGGGATTTGAGTGCTGAACCTTGGTGCACCCCAAACTTCACTGGGGAGCTCCCAGTATTTTCCCCATGGTGTCCTTACCCTGGCTGTGGAATGGAACCATCATACGAGTACATATCCTAAACTATTCGAATAAACCCTTTTTCTACCCCCTTTTTCATAATGCCTGTTGTGGAACACTGGTAAGCTTTTTCTAAGTCGATAATGATGGTATTGAGATCCTTCTTAGTGGCTCTATATTTTTCTATCATCTGCCTCAGAATGAAGATTCGTTCCATTGTGGACCTGCCTAGCATGAACCCAAACTGATTTCCACGGACACTAGTTCTATCCTGGAGGCGACATTCTATTACATTACATTGGTATAACTCATTGGATTAATGCCTCTATAGTTATTACAATCTTGGACATCCTATACCAGTGGTGGTGAACTGTTTTTGAAGACGGGTCACAATAACACAAAAGAAAACCAAGAATTTGTCCATGGGTCAGATGCAAGCACTATTCAATTTTATGAATAAAAGTAAGTTATTATTAATAGTGAATAAAGTTTATTAAAGGTGGGAATAGAGAACTTCATCCAACTTTTATTACACCTTTAACATCATCTCATTAACACTCGGGCCACTTAAAATTGCACAGTGGGTACAGTTCCCAGTTCACTTTGTATATTGAACAAGCGTCCGTTATGTGAAACAAGTTCGTTATGCGATACTCCCGCAGTTTTTAGACGGTGGTCGTTATAGGGAACATTCGTTATATGAGGCGTTCATTAAGTGGGGTACCACTGTATTTTTGAACAATTTGTTAAAAACTGCCAATCAAATTATATTTTAGGAGAAAATTGTATGGTTTACTATGTGGGTCAATTTTGACCCATAATGGTTCTTTTAGGTGGACCAAAAACTCAGTCCTTCTAGTGTTAAATAAGCACTTGCTCCATAAAACAATCATCTTGTCAGTAGTAGCTTTCATGTGTATGATGGTGATTGACTAATTCCTGAATAGTGAAATATGGCAGAAGTATCTTTGAGAAATGCAAAAAAAATACCTGGAGGGACAGATCATGGAGATCATACTGTAAAACTTCATATAGATTTAATGAAGAGTGTCATCAAAAAAGAAGAGGTGCAGTTTAATCAGTACAGAAAATGAAGATATTCTTGTATTATCTAGCTGACCCTGGTTTTCAATCTAGCATAGGGGAGGATTTGGGCACCCATCAGTCAACTGTTTCAAGAACAATAAATGTGGTTATGTCTAAAATACTTCAGAAATCATCTAACTGGATCAAGTTTCCACCTAACAAAAATGAAATTGTGAGAGAACAGGAGAAATGGCAGAATTTGATCATTTTTCATCTGCATTTGGGGTTTTAGACTAATCATATTTTCATTGAAAAGTCTTCTGTTCATAGAGGTAAACTATATTAACAGAAAAGGTTTTCCTGCTTCAAAACTTCAAAATACTGTTGTACTAGGCCAGGACAGATACCTGCTAATGTCACCACATCTACCCATTGCATAGTAGAGAGGGTTCTGCCATCATGGACCACACGGGGCACCAGTTTGACTTCTTTTCCAAAATAAGGTGCACTCGGGGGCCTCTCACCCAAAAGAAGCCAATCCCCCCCTCCGTCTAGTATTTAACCTAGAACTGTGCCCAAGTGTGCTACCCACTGCACCACCATGGTGGATAAGTTTCAAACTCATACAATTGTAACAATTCCTTTAAAGCATGTCCCTTTTTCATTTCAGTGTGAGGCAACTGTGGGTTATTGAATTGGAAGAGTGGCTTATTGCACTGACAGACCAGTTCTCATGAGATCACTGAAGTTAAGCAATGCAGCCCAAGTTTGTACCGACATGGGTGGTTACTTGAACATTTGGTGCTGCTAATTACCCCTTTCATCTGTGAGCAGGCTCCACAAAGTTTGGCCTATTATGGCTGTTTGGCTGACTCCACTGCAGGTTGGGGAGTCAGCCATTTCTACTCACATAAAATAAACTGATTATTTCCACAATCTACTTCACTATGCATAATTTATACTTCTGTCACTATTCTCAAGATCAACTATTTCAATAGACATGTTAACACAAGAGTGTTGCCTACAATCTGACTGTTAAAACAATGCATTTTAATGGGGCGTCCATTGAAGCAAATGTTTATATGAGTGAGTAAATGCATTGGAGGTGAAGGTTTTCATTATACATAGAGAATGAAGCAAATGCTTTTCTTCAAACTCCAGACTCCAAGCATTTGCTTAATGTGTGATCTTTTGCTCAGGAGCATTGGCTTCATTTTTATGCATATGGCCCATTATTTTCAACAGGATAATGATCCTGATCACTCTTCTCAAAAAACTAAGGAATGGTTGCTATAAATGTCTGAAAAATGTTTCCAACCCATGATATAAATGTCACTGAACATACAGTACATGGGCACATTTGGACTTACAAATTCGAAAATAGAAATGTTCTTCCCATCAGGATTTGATATCCAATCTAAAGAATGCATGGTCACAAATGATCATTCACAAATAATAAATAATTTGGTAAACTTCATGCCAAGGAGATTTCAAGCAGTTATTAATGCCAATGAATTGCTTACAAAATATTATAACATATTGTTAATCTTACAATTACAACAAAGATATGTGTATGAATACCTTTTTGTGTATCAAAAATTACATTTCTTTTATTTAATTCTATTTGTGATGTATGGAAAAAATGTCTGTACTTGTTATAATATTTTATTTGCCATAATTTTATTTAAAACTATGTGTGACAGGAATAAAATTAAATGTCAAAAACATCTCAAATACAGGCTGTATGAATACTTTTTTTACTCACTGTGTGTGAAGTATTCAAATGGTGTACACAGACGTTTTTGCTTGTGGCATCTGACACATTTGCATTATTTCATGATTTATTGACATAAAACATTGTGTTTTGTCTTTTCATTGTATTAAGATTATCCATTTCAATGCACCACAACACAATTTTGTTTTATTATTCATAAGGATTATTTTATGCATTGCAAAAACTATTTCTAAAGGTACTGTACACAGACTTTTTTACATACTGTATTTCTATTGAGGGAGAATATTTTGGAAAAAAATGAAAAGATTTGTGCCACAATGTCTTAACTATTTTTGTTTTTTTTTTAAGGCATGTTAAATTTGGAACAGAGGGATGTAATAATAAACTTTTTTAATTCGCATGACATAATGGTATCTCAAAATGATTTTTGTAAACGAAAATATGTACTTATGGTTTACAAATGCCATAATAGGACTAAGACACTTTTCATTCAGGAATTTCAGCAGCATTTCACTGCCTCCCAAAAATTAATTAAACCTGCTTTTAGTAGTCCCGAGGTAGTAATTGTTAAAATGTGCATCTTAATGTACCGGTATGTTGTTCAACATGTAGTGCATTATTATGGTATAACTTCAATCCTAACAATAATCACATGTTAAACTTTAACCCGTGTTTTCAATAATACATCATGAATAGCTCTAAAACTTGTTGCTATACAGTCAGCAAAATCAGTTCCATTTCTCAGATGTGAATAACTGGAAATTAAACACCCAAGTGAATCATCACCTGCTTGATATGAAATACCAAATCCATCTGGTGAAACAGGACCAAATCCTCCAAAAAGCAATGCTGGACTTGTTAAGGTAGATGTTGACAGTATAATGTGGTTAATTAATTTATAAGAAGGATCTTGAAATATTTCTGGTATTTTTCCATTTTTGGATTCTGCCAACGTCTTCAGTACAAACAGATGTCTGTCAAAGCCTTTACCTGAAAATACACCATTGATTGAATACAGCTGTATCTGGACAAGGTAAGACTAATACGTACAAACATGTATGTGTGGACTTTGTAATTAAGACAATGCAGTATAAAACATGTTTAGAACTGCGAGTTTATGTTTTCAAAGTTAATAACTGCGTCGTCTCATAATTCGTTTATTAGAGACCTACTGTATTTCAACCTCAAATTCGCCTTTGCTGTTTTCGGTTTCAACACAATTTTTGGCATCTTCTGCATCTAGGAATTTGATAGCAACCTCTGACTAGAACTAGTTCGTTTATTTTTTGAAACATGTCTGTAGAGCAGGAAAATCCACAGTGGTTAGCATACTCGGTAACTGCGTTAGTGGTTCTAGGTGCAATACTAGACCGAGATGCCTCGAGTGTATCTTCTTTCGGATGAGAAGTAAAACCGAAGTCCCGTGTGGTCCACGATAGAATATCCACGTAAAAGAACCCTCTCTAGCGTAGGAGCCCTGGTGTAGGAGCTCGCCCCTTAACGTCGGTGGAATACCCCAACGAACGGCAGACCGACGATAAATAAGCATAGGGGGTTGCCGCTTTGGTCGGTAACTGTTTGCAGAAAAACATTGTTTAATGTATTACCCTTGCGTCCATTCAGAGGGACAAGAAGGTACAAAAGAGACATGGGAAATGGTCAAGAGTTGCTTGTTGTCTCTAGAGCAGGGTTGTCAAACAGGTGATCTGTCGGCCACATGCAGCCCTTGCAGCCTAGAGTTGACCCTCACAATCGACACCATGTAGTATGCATATCATATGTACTGCCTTGGGTGACCGCTTGGGAAAACTGGGTACCGCTTATACCCAAAATGTTAAAACATTAGTGTAGCTTTTATGCAGTTTCTGCATTAGAACTAAGCAGTGACTGGGGCTCTAATGACCTTTTAGTTTAAGGGCCACAAAGCATCAACAAAAAATATAAATACTTATCAAAAGGAATGTTAAGATTTTACTAAATCTACTGGAATTTCCCCTGCAATTCTAACCAATAAATTTGTAATACACTCGAAAACTGTAACCATTTTGGGGGTAATATTATACTATAGTAATTTGAATTTTTACCCATAGCTGCTTCCTTGGTAAGAGCTCCATGCAATTTGGAGCAATCTTCCATCAGCTTCCTAAGTTCTTGAGGTGATACATTGTCTTCCAGAAATGCTTGTGAACATTTCTTCGTAGCCATTGTAGCCGATCGAATCGTTTCTGTTCGTCCATGTTTATAGGCAGCTGTGCTACAAGACTCATAGGTTGCGCCAACTTCTTTATATAGCTTGTAATATGCAATCTAGCAGGCATTCCATCATCAAAAATTGATAGAAATCCATTTTTAATACTGATATATATATATAAGAAATTATAAATTCAATTTACCTGAAAAACAAGTTGCATGACTGCATCAGGACTGAGCTTTTGTTGTTTAATGTAATCTTTTCCTACGTCGTCATACTGAACTACATCAAATTTGAGTTTTTGAACAGTGGCATTCAACTTTTCTGAAGCTGAATATAACTCTTGTTTAATTTGAGGAGTTAGCTTGAAATCTGAAAATGAAAAATCATATTAAAGCTTATCTCATTCTTTCACTCTGTCACCCTGTCTCTCACTCTTCCCCTCACCCTTTCTCTCCCTCTCTAACCCACTCTCTCTCACAGCCTCTCTCCCACACCTTCTCTCTCACACCCTCTCATTCTCTTGAGAGGGCTATATTACTTTGGACACACCAGTTCTCGTCGGATCACAGAAGTTAAGTAACGCAACCCCCACTAACATGGGTGGCCGCTTGGGTACCCTAATACTCAAAAATCGTCCCATCAGTGTAGTGTTTGTGCAGACTCTGCATTAGAACTACGCAGAGGACGCGGTTATAATGACCATTGAAGCTACAAAGGCTATAAAACACCAGTGAAACGAAACAAAAAATTCTCGCACTCTCTCAGCTGCATTAGAATTCTAAGCATTAGAATTCTTATCATTAAGTATGTTTTATAGATTCAGGTGTGAACCATGGGATCAATGAAGGGTGGATGAAATGGGGTCAGGCAAGTAGAGTTCTGTGTGATCGAAGTGTCCTTATAAAGCAGAAGAGGAAGTTCTAAAGGACAGTGGTTAGGCAGGAAGTGCCACATAAATAGACCGCAAGTAGCGGAGATGCAAATGCTGTAATACATGAGTGGGGTGTCGAGAATTGATCGAATTACCAATGGGTATATATTAAATGTAACTTTGGGGTGGGGGCAGTGGTTAGGCCGACTATGACCTATGAATCATTCAAGGGTCCCTTGTAAAACTTCACTTTCAACTTATTTCGGACACTCCTATCACAGAGGATTCCACTTGCCTGTCTGCACTTCAACCATCCCCCTTTGATTCTATAGGTCACATCCGAGTCTACCTCTCCTGTACTCTGGAACATCAAAAAGATATGCTTCTTTAATTACTTACCAAGACATTTAACAGTTTGACTGTCTACACTTGCTGGTTTTGAATTGGGATGAATGAATGGTTTATTGATGGAGTCTTTAAAGATATCATTTATGTAGCGTAGCACTGCGACACCATCACCCCATGCGTGTTCCATATTGATGGCGACTTGTCCATCCTTTGTTACAATTACTTGAACTGATTTATCATACCACCTATTGAGGAAATAAGAATATGTTTTGAGTACCTAATTCAACATTTGGTAACAAAGATGTTCGATCTACAGTTGCCAAGGACGAATACCACTTTTAAATGTTGATTATTTTTGTGCGTAGATGAAATGCTTTTGCCCAGTTTGTTATACTCACCATGCTAAAACACCTACCATCATCTTCTGGACTCTAGCCCGGAACCCTTTAGCACATTACTTCAGGCTAGGCCATTTGTTTTGCTCGTAGTCCTTTGTTGGTTATTTCTGTGAGCCTGGGACGTTTCTTTTGATGGCAACATGATAAAACGGTAGTTTTCACATGCATATCCAGACCACGGCATTGCAATTTTAAAAGGGTTTTTTGGCTTATGATCATTTCAGATGGGGGAAGCTTTAAAATATGTAAAATAAAAAAAAGCCTCACACTAGTTCTATGTCAAATAAAAGCCTAGTCTAACCAAGCCAAAATTAAATGACCCCAGCCGAAACTAACCTTATCCATACCCTCAGGAAAAAACAGGAACTATCAACTGAAGTGCATTTCTAAGCCGTGACTATATACAGAGAAATGATCTACTAACCCTTTTCACGCCTAAGACAGGGTCGGGTACCGATCTTTGTCCCTCTGAATGTGCACGTGGAAGATCCATTGAACGGTATTTTTCACGCAGCCGGCTGCCGACCTAACCTGCAACCCCTACGTTTATTTATCGTGAGGGTGTCTTTGGTTGGCTGGTGTTTTAGGGCCCTACAACTACAAGGTCATCACAGCCCCGCCCACTGCATAGTTCTAATGCAGAAGCTCCAGACACAACACTAATGTACCCAGTTTTCTCAAGCAGTTATCCATGTCAGCACTAACTGGGGAGTTGCGTTGCTTAACTTCAATGATCTGACGAGAACTGGTGTGTCGAATGAATAAGCCGCTCCCCCTATCGTCAGGGGCGAGCTCCTAAGCCTTCGGATTTTACCTCATCTACCCATAGGAGAGAGAGCGCGAGTAGTTTTCGTGCAAAGGTCATTATATACCTCACCCCAACCTGGAATCGTACTTCGAACCACTAACGCAGTAATCGATCACTCTACCTCCTGCGCCAGCGAGGTGGGTATCATGACCATTCAGAGGGGAAGAGGAGAATCCCTGCGAGACACTTCAACTAAAACCAAACTGAATCTAATCCATACATCCAGAAACATTCCCCTAATCACATGACGAGACGTTTATATATTGCTAATATTAACTGAGTTTCTGCCTAGATACATTTGACACCCCTTACTCCCGAAATGCCCTTAACTACATTTTTAAGCCTGAAAAGCATATTCCTTACATTATTACCTGTTCTTTCCTTCGTTATGTAGAAAGACACGGCAGGCCACCTGTGGATCGCTATTCATTATAACGTCATCCAGTGACATAGAAAAGATAGCACTATCGATTAACTGTAAAGCCTTTTCATTTCCAGCATTTAGAAGTTGCTGGCGAACATGTGCCCAAGCGCTTCTTTCCATTGTCGTTCCCAGGCCGACCTGCACTTCTGGAGGGCTTCGATCATCAGACAAAATCTGATGTAAACAGCCATGAATGTAAGCAGGATCTTTTATTCTTCCTAGAAATAAATGTGACTAGGGTTTAAAGCAGATACTTGAGTCTTCACCAACAAACAAGGGCGGATTCAGAGGGGGGAGCAATGCAGCAATTGCTGCACCCTCAGAGCCTCAATGGGGCGCAACTGATGAGGCATTTTGCATTGCTATCCCCATTTCTATACTGCCAGTCCAATCTATAGTTGGCTAAACCACTGATGATACGACACTGTGTAAGGGGCAGGAGAGGTGTTATTGTAATTGCTAGCTGTATCTATACTAAATGATTATGAATATTTAAAAATATTTAGGGTACACCTTTTTTTGAAGTGCTCCTCCCAGATCCGCTGCTGCCAACAAATGACTGGCAGGATCTCTGTGACGTACAACGGAAACGGGATCACGTTAATTCGGCGTATGACAATTTGGCGTACATACCGATCTCTTGGTTCAAAATTGCAACTGCCATAACCAGTGGGAGATCCAGGATTTTCGTCGGGGGGGGGGGGTTAGCTAATACAGGGCGGTTGAGCTAAGCCTCACATATTAAGCAAATATAAGTTTATATGTGCATGGGAGGGGTTGCAACCCCAAAAACCCCATCCTAGATCCACGCGTGGGCATAACAGTCATTGCAACGGTCCCGTATAACACAGTTGGGTTTGTTTGTTTAGGGCCCAACGACTTCAAAGGTCATTAGGGCCCTATAACACAATTATGGTAGGCATTCATTGTTCTATTACCTTGCAATGGCTGTTGAAATATGTTGTTATGACCGTTGCAATTTTGAACAAATTTGGGCACCCAAGAGATCGGTATGTACGCCAAATTGACGTACGCCAAATTTGTATGTACGCCAAATTATATATGCGCCAAATTGTCATACGCCAAATTTGTATGTACGCCAAATTGCCGTACGCCAAATTGACTACGCCAAATTGCCATGCGCCAAATTGACGTAGACCCAACGGAAACAGATAAGGGCGCATTGACAACGTGTATGCTGTTGCCTGTGAATTCTGCTCCTGGAATTCTACACCTGGACAAAAGCAAGAGAGACGTCTGTTTCCCCCACCCCCATTCCGGATTGGGTCCGAGGATAATTTAAAAAAAATAAGTAAGAAGCTAATTTTAGAGGTATTTTTAGAAAGGATAAAAATTACTGTACAAACTATAGCACCCGTTAACCCTTCCTCTTTTTCTGAACATATCAAACCATTATGTCAGCGGTCTCAAATTCATTTGTTTGGGGAACCGTATTGGCAACAGTTGAACGTCTTGTGGGCCGTATACGCACGAAAAAGGCAAAAGACTTTACCTTCCCCTTCCCTGTCTACTCAAACTTAGAATAGCACAATAGTGATCGGTTTATCAAAATAGTGACTTTACTCTGGTCACTGTATGCTGTATAAGGGCTATGTGTTTGATATGATTCTTAATGACCTCTGAGGGCTGCATGAGAGGCCCTTGTGGGCCGCATATTTGAAACACCTGCATTATATAAAATGTGTAATAGGAATCAAAGAAATTAATAGAAAAAAAAGCAGCATAATTTTCAGGGATTTTTCTACTAGTTTTGATAAACCAGAATATTCGACTGTCCCAAAACCGCTTATGGGAACAGGGATTTAAGGTCCCCAAATCTGGACAATCACAGAAACATGCAAGATGTGGAACTTTCTACAAAATGGAGTTGAGGGAAATTTGAAATCCACCCGTCCCTAGTCACCTCCAACTGTTGTTTTTTAATTTTACTCACCCTGTTCATCAAGCACATCAAAGACGTAGAAATTCCCATTTCGTAGTATTAGCATGTGTTTAGCGTTGCTGTCATGATAGAGTTCATCTCTTTCTAGTGCTGGAATTCGTGTGGTATTAAACAGTCTGGGGTACTGACTCATGTCCAGAGGAAAAGCCTTCCATAAAACAGCACCGTACCACGCAAACCGAGATGGTACGTACCTAATATACAAATGAAGACATAACATTTCATTTTCCTTTCTGAAATCTTTTAGATATGATGGTACGTCTCATCCACAATGGATCAACCCTTTCTCTTGTAAATCAAAGTGGAGGAGAGCACAAATAACACTGGTGTTTTAGGGCCCTTCAAATACAAAGGTCATTAGAGCCCCGTCCACTGTGTAGACTAGGTTTAAGTTTCGTTGGTGTTTTAGGGCCCTTCAACCACAAAAGTCATTAGAGCCCCATCTACTGTGTAGTTGTAATGCAGTGTGCACAGACGCTACACTAGTTGATTAGATTTAAGTTTCGTTGGTGTTTTAGGGCTCTTCAACTGCAACGGTCATTACAGCCTCGTCCACTGCGTAGTTCGAATGCAGTTGGCACAAACACTAAGCTGTTAAGACGATTTTTGGGTAATAGCAGTACCCAGTGTTCCCACGCGGTCACTCATGCTAGTATTTGCTGGGTTTGCGTTGCTTAACTTCAGTTGTCGGACGAGAACATGTGTGTCCAACTCAATACAACTTCCCTACTTTTAAAAAAAAGGCAAGGAATTCGTCAGCTCGCCATTTAAGGAGAAAAAAACTCAGCAGCGATGAGCAAGCCGCTAAAGACTTCATACCACAATTTAAGATTTGAAACCTCAACAAATCTACAATTCTGACGAAACAGGTGAGACCGGCTTAATCCGCTTGGGAAAACTGGGTGCTGCTAATACCCAATAATCGTCGCAATAGTGTATTGTCTTTGCAGTCTCTGCACTAGAATTATGCTTCGGGCGGGTCTTTAATGACCTTGTAGTTGAAGAACCCTAAAACATCAACAAAACAAAAACTAAACAGGGTTATATTGGAAGCGTTTGCCTGGAATTATCCGGGATTATTACTTTCCCATTCCTTCTTCATAATTCCGAAACGATGCCATTAGAGGTAGCTTGGGGTGGGGAACATCACAGAAAAGATGAGAAAAAATCGGTTCAGGTGGTATGGGCATGTGATGAGTAGGGGGAGGAGGAACTTGTTAGGTCCATTATGGGACTGCAGGTGATTGGGGGCACCAGGAGTAAGGGAAGACCAAAACGGACGTGGGAGCAAGTGGTTAAGAGGGACATGAAGGCATGCGAGATGGGGGGACTTTGTGGGGGATAGGCCGGAGAGGAGGAAGAGAGCCCCCAGGCCGGATGGGGCTGAGATGAAGATGATGATCATTCCTTCTGCATAATCGAGAGTCTACTGCATATCTCTATTCCGGCATATTATGCACACTTTTAGCAACCAAAAACTGCTAAACGTTTCCGGGTGATATAAAAATACAAGATCTAAAACTTACTTGGAACTTCCTTGGGTATTACGCCGCTTTACTTACTTGGGTATTAGGAAGAGGAGATTGAGGTGTTATGGACATGTAATGAGAAGGGGCGACGAGGAGCTTGGTAGGTCCATTACAGGAATGCAGGTGGTTGGTAACACACCGGGTAGGGGGAGACCAACGCAGACATGGAAACAGGTTGTTCGTAAGGATAGAGAGCGGCTTATTGCGTTGGACACAGAAGTTCTCGTCTGACCACTGAAGTTAAGCAACGCAACTCCAGTTATTACTGACATGGGTGGCCGCTTAGGAAAACTGGGCGCTGCTAATACCCAGAAATCGCCGCATTGTGTAGTGTCTGTGCAGTATCTGCATTAGAACTACGCAGTGGACGGGGCTCTAATAACCTTGTAGTTGAAGGGCCCTACAACACCAACAAACCAAAAAAAATTCATAAGGATATGGTAGTGTGGGGGCTGGACGGGGACCTGGGACACCGGCGCACCCTGCCGGGGACCCTGCCAGGAGTCTAGGGCAGAAAAAAAGGTGTCATTCTTGACATGAGTTTTTGATATCAATTGTTAGCGATGAACTGTTTACGAATGGGTCCTAACAGATATCAAATATCATATATCAGCTTCAACTTCGCTGTGCCTTTTTAAAGAAGTTCAATTGCACCATAATACCTGATAAAATTTCGAAACGTTTGAGTATCACTTTTTTCTGGATTTAGATGGTAAACTTCCGGATACAACAAATTACTTCGAAGACTACGTAAGAAACGCAGTGATGAAATTAATATATTGCTGGCACGTATCAACTGAAACAAAATATTATTATGTCCTTTGTGTAGTTTTTGAAAATACTTTCAATTAGCTGTCAAAAGAAATTATTCAGTCAAGCAAACAATAGGTTGGCCTGGTTATCAACGACTGGAATGATGCAGCAACTTTTAATTAAAACAAAATATTGTTTGATACCTGTGTATTATATGGTCCTTTCGGGTCATTATTTAATCCAATAAAAGGATTGACGTTAATTACTATTGGATCTCTAGCTTTCAAATACATATCAAACCATGGTTTGGATATGTAACTGGTGGATTTGTTCCTCTTGTTTTGCTGAACCAGTTCCTCGTGCAAAGCTGCAATTAATAAAAATCATTACTAACATTAGAATCCGGAACGTTCTCCCCCCTACATTTCGCCCCTGAGTACTTTTCGCGCCCACGCACTTCGCCCCTCGGATGTTTCACCACTGGGAGAGCAAATGGCCGTTTTTTGTTATTCTGTCTTTATTTAGAAAAACAGCAAAGTCTTCACAATTTTCAAATCACGAAAAACATAGCTGGAAACCCCGTTGATGCACGAAATAAGAAATAGGCGGCAATTTTGGCAAGACTTCTACGCATTGTGGAGGACATCAACAACAGAGATTTAATGGACATTCTGAAAAGCATAGCATAAAATTTTGAATATTAGGTTATGTGACAGTCTTGCTGTATATTTTTTTATTAAAATTATTATTATATTAAACAGATAAAAAAGAAATAAATGTCCATTTGCCCTCCCAGGGCGAAACGTCCAAGAAGCAAAATGTTTCGGGGGCAAAACGTCAGGGGCGAACCTTCCGTAAACCCTCAACATCACAGGGATTACGGGATCTAGCCCTCCACTCCCGTCTATCCCCCACCACGCTCCTTTCCACCCTGAACGTCTCCATGTCCCGTTGTACCACCTGCTCCCACGTCTTCTGCAGTCTTCCCCTCCCCTATCGTTGCATTGGTGTAGTGCCTGGGCAGTGTCTGCATGAGAACTATGCGGTGGAAGGGGCTCTAATGACCACATAGTTGATAGTTGATAGGGTGCATTGCACCCGGGCCCCATCATCAGTACCCTTCTAGGCCCAGATCATTGCTAATATTAAAAGTTTAATACGTCATTGTAGGGGCAACGTCCCTCATTCGACCCTGCCAATGCAACATAACCTAAACGTAACCTAACAACCCTGCCATTGAACTACACCAGGGTTGTACAACTTTCAGACCAACTCATAAATACAACTGCGAAGTATTAGGACACATCACATCATCCAAAAATGTAATACCTTCCAAAATTAGGTAGGATCTCAGAATGGGATAGGACGGCATCTAAGAGGAGTCCATTTACTCTGAATCCTTTTACTTTTATTTTTGGAAAAATATGTTGGGCCCCAAAAGGATTTTTGCACCCGGGCCCATTTATAGAGAAGGTCGGCCCTGGTTGAAGGGCCCTAAAAAAACGAACGAATGAACAAATGGCATAAAAAATTAGAATTGCCATATTATCTCGCGTATAATACGCACTTTTTTCCCAAAAAATTGGATGCAAAGTCTGGGTGCGTATTATACATAGGAGTAAAAATTTCAACCATTTTCAGAGGAACACTGTAAAGAGGCACGTGTAAAGAAAGATCATCCATCCAAAATCCAAAGCAGGAAAAGAGCCGCGTTTGCTTATTAACCTCATTTAACTTGTATTACATTCTCTTTTGAGTAAGTTTTATAAATATATTATTTAACTACCTACACTTTATTTACCTTCATGCCATAGATACTGTATATTAATAGATATAATAATACTAGCGTACTGCTAAAAAAAATTAACAAGTCCTGGAATAAAAATGAGTATTATAAGTCCAGGAATGTCGAACAACACCTATATTAAAACCTTAAAAATTCTTCAGAATCGTCATCTGAAATAACTGGGAAGAAGAGCGGGCTGACTGGACGGAGCTTCCTGTGACTCACTCCAATGGCACAACAAAAGGCCTAGCCTGAAGTCATATATTAAAAAGTTCAGGGCTGGTGTCCAGAAGGTAACAGTTGGTACTTTATTTTAGTCGTTAGTCCCCTAACGGGATTCCAACAGTGAACAAGCGCATTTCACCTACCCAATAAATGTCATATCTTCCAACATCTGGGAATACTGAATCACGTCCTCCAGTCAGTCAGTGCAGGGAGCTCTCAACACTGATGCATATAGCATCACTGGCCTTCCCAATGTCCTGTAGAACTTCCTTGACACCGTAGTCACCAGGACTCCCTTTGCCTGTCTACACTGAATCTACCCTACATTCATCCTATAGGTCACATCTGAATGTATTTCCCCATTGGGTGAGGGGAAATGAGGTAGAACATCAATGTACAATTGCTTAATTACCTTTTCCTTCTTTGTTTTGAAAGTCCTGTACTGTACTTTCTGTCATTCTAAACTGTTCCTCAGAAAGCAGAGGTCTCTGAGCATTCAGGTACCGTCGACAGGTTTCCTCGAGTGCCGGAATTGGCAGCCTTGGCAGGCTCCTTTGGAAATGCATTGAGGGGATCTTACTTTTCTCCAGGTACTGATATTCATCTGATGAGGTACTAATAAAAGTAAAATTTACAAGAACATAAATCGTAATCCGAAACCCATATCTCGCCTATGGTAGGCAAGGGTATCCATTTGTCCTGCTAAAACGGTTTTTATAAACAGTACGTAGGTAAGAGTAAAGCAATATTTCTTTTTTGTTACCTTAATAAAAAAATAGTATCAAAAAAATAAAATCTTTTCAGTGTACCTGAATCTTCTAACAGCATTCTTTCCAAGTCTGACCTGTAAGAAATGCATGCCATTAATATTTTTTTTTCATAATTAATACCACTAATTTCAGCTATTCGACGGGGATACGCAGGCAAGTTTTGTAGGATTCGGGGGACAGTCCCAATGAAACTTAAGTGCAAATTATACAGGGATCAGAGTGTGGGACATAGTGTGAAACAGAAATGTGAGCAGATTGGTAAAAGCAATTTATGGCGCGATTTATTGCGTTGGACACACCAGTTATCGTCTGATCACTGAAGTTAAGCAACGCAACCCCAGCTAGTACTGACATGGGCGGCCGCTTGGGAAAACTGGATGCAGCTGATAACCAAAAATCGTCACTTAGTGTAGCGTCTTTGCAATCTCTGCATTAGAACTACGCAGCGGATGGGGTTCTAATGACCTTGTAGTTGAAGGGCCCTAAAACACGAATGAACAACAACAAGAACAAAGGAAGGCTCCTTTGATACTCCACTGTGGGATAGGCCGACAACCCCCCCCCCACCGACAACCCGTCCAATATTCCTGCAGTCCTATCACGAATTGGGGCTAATATGGTTGTGTGTGGGGCGGACTGAGACCTGGCGGGAGATAGGCGAGAGTGAAGGGCTCCTTCAAGCCCTTGAAGGGCTAGAACTTTCACACTCCACAGTACTGCAGTATATGAAGTTCTGATACTCTCATTCCAATGGCGACATAGGCCTGGCGTCCACTGGCAGCAGAAGTTGATGAACTGTGAAATTCATGAATTCCACTTCATCCATCATCATCATCATACCGTTATACTGCCTGTAGCAGGGTCTTGTCCTCCACCATACACACACCACCATATCCTTATGGCTAACCTCCACTTCATCCGACCCACGTTTGATTCTATTTCCCATTGCTCTGAAAAACTGATCATTGG
Source organism: Trigoniulus corallinus (assembly GCA_013389805.1). Lineage (NCBI taxonomy): Eukaryota > Metazoa > Arthropoda > Diplopoda > Spirobolida > Trigoniulidae > Trigoniulus > Trigoniulus corallinus. The sequence goes on from JAAFCE010009109.1 coordinate 7,959,539, forward strand.
TCCTTATACTCCTGCATCTTTTTCACTATCTAATAATGTACTCCGCGACCTTTGATAGTAAAGATCATTGTTGTCTTAAAGTATTATCATAAAGAAATTCCTGCCATTATCTATCATCCCTATCTTAGATAACATTGCCTTGGACTCAATGGTCGTACATGTTGACCAAAGCCCAAAAAAAATTACAGGCTAGACCCGGACGATTATATATACTATTTTAGAAATGCTGTTGGAATAGTGAAGCGCTACGGTGGTGAAAATAAAGAAACTCTTAATAATAGGGAGCTTTATTGCAACGTGGATACACACATGCAATAGCATACACAGACCACGTGACTAGCATACGAATTTTAATAAAAGGAAAGTTTTATATACGTGAGTGCCACCTTCCACCACCCGCCGCGGTGGCGTAGTGGTTAGCTCACTCGGCAACTACGCCAGTAGTTCTAGGTAGTACCCAGTCGTACTGGACTGTGGTGGGTCGGCTTCTTTCGGGCGAGAGAGAAGCTGCGAGTGTGCCTTCTTTCGGATGAGAAGTGAAACCGAGGTCCCGTGTGGGTGTACGATGGCACTTGCACGTAAAAGAACCCTCTCTACTACGCAACGGGTAGGTGAGGCAAAATTTCCAGGTGTAGGAGCTCGCCCCCCTGGCGTCGGTAGCATTCCCCAACGAACACTAGACCGACGATAAATAAGCTTAGGGGTGCAGCTTTGGCCGGCAACCGGCTGCAG
>JAAFCE010009109.1:7960370-8000991 GCA_013389805.1 Trigoniulus corallinus
CACTTGAACGTAAAAGAACCCTCTCTACTACGCAACGGGTAGGTGAGGCAAAATTTCCAGGTGTAGGAGCTCGCCCCCCTGGCGTCGGTAGCATTCCCCAACGAACACTAGACCGACGATAAATAAGCTTAGGGGTGCAGCTTTGGCCGGCAACCGGCTGCAGAATAAACTATGTCCAATATATCACCCTGTGTCCATTCAGCGGGACAAATGGGTACCCGACCCTGCCATAGGCGGGAAAAGGGTTAGGAGTTGCTTTGCCACCTTCCGAGATAAATCTTCGACTGTCAGCCATGTTTTTTTTGTTTCTTACACTGCATCAAATGTACACCAGACCATATCGACACCTTCCCAGTAAAACATCACAAGCACCATTTATTAAATTTTTCAGGAAGGAGGAAAAAAGTCTTATTTCCCTATTTATTTTTATTTCTGGAAACTTTAAATTTTATTTCAATGAAAGTGAGTTACATGATTTTTAAATTACATTTAAATTTTAAAAAAATTGCGTTTTTAATAAATTTTTGAGTGTTTGAGTTTTGAGTGTTCAACACTTATGATTAGAGGCTTGCAATGATAACCACATTGATTATAATAAATAAAGCATCAATAAGAACAACAGCCCCCAAAAATGGAAGCACTTGTAGAATTAAGTTTGATATGGCAATGTTAACCCTGGAATCACAATGTGACATTTCCATGGCATATATCACAACGTGGGGTCATATATGAATTTTTTAATTAATAGGTATTATGAAGAAATATGACAATTTCTAATATTTTTTAACAATAGGTAAACTGTTTATAATGTAAAAAGCATTAAATATTAATGTTATTTAACCCTTTAGTGGGATTGTCTGCCTGGCAGGCAGAGTAGGTTTTCCTCTGGGGCACTAGGGGGGGGTCACACTTTTCCTGGAAAATGAGTGCCCGCCTTTATGTGCTTCAGCCACTTCCTGCCCCTGACTGGAGGAGGATCCTGCCACTTCCACATCGCTTCTGTTGAAGATAAGCCTAGTTTTCTTATAACCTACCCTGCCTATTAGACAGAGGATCCTACTGAAGTATGATGTCAAAATCCGCCCCTCAGGCAGAGCATCCCACTAAAGCTCCATATCATAATCCATCTATGGAGCTGAGTATCCCATATAAGGACTTTCTGCAAATTTCTGGGATATTTTCTTTATTGTTTTTAAGAGAAAATGGCTGACAAACGCCCATGGCAATTTGTATATTCTGAATGCACCCAGAGACTGGTTACACTTGCTTTAGAAGGAGAAGCCTCTGACTCAGAACTCGATTCTGATGACTCCTACATCCCTAGTGACTTTGGGGTGGAAAGTTCAGATCATGACAGCGGCACTGAATTTGAAGATGGCACTCCTCAAGAAACACAAGGAAGAACTCAATGTGGGAGATCGACCAATCAAGGTATCCACCTGTAAGACTGACGATCCTCCACACAGTTAACCATGATAAGGATCCCAATAGAGGGTTAATATAAAAATACCAAAGTTTGGTAGGATGTCAAAATTGCCTTCTATTTTTATAATTAGGATTACTGGCAGAAAATTATTGCAAAACAAAAAAAAGTATGCAAGAGCAATAACACAAATTGGTAAATAAGTAAAACAAGAAAATTTAACTTTTAAAGATTTAAAAACATTTAGCATTAAAGCCTGGCTTGGAGTGGAAAACAAAAAAAAGTTTAAAAAAAATCACAACGTGGGGTCACCAGTGACCCAAACGCACTTTTGAACCACCATTACATGCTAAATGTGGAAATTGAAAGGTACAAGAATGCACAAGTCAATAATTTTAAATAATAACAAAGATATGACGAATTTTAAAATGCTTCAGGTCACCTGTGACCCCATGTTGTGATTCCAGGGTTAAGAACAGGTTTAAGGCACATGGGAACGTTCCATGAGGGGAGGGGCTGACTGCAGGACTGTGATGCACAATTGTAGACCTTTCATATCATCATCATCATCATACCCTTATCCCACCTGAGGCAGGGTCGGGTCTGCGAGTTCTAGCCTTCCACTCCCATCTGTTTCCCACCAGGTCTCCGTCCACCCCGCACACTGCCATGTCCCTCCGGACAACTTGATCCCATGTAATTGTAGACCTTTCATATATGGCTTAAATAATTTTTGGGCCATTTCTCACTTCAAAAAATTAAATAAGTTCTTAAAATAAGTAATTACAAATTAAAAAAAATTAAAAAAGCTCATCATATGAAGGGAAATTGTAAGCACCAACTTTTATTGTAAGCGCCATATAAAATGTCACTTAAAACACAGCCTAAAGTTGTCACGATAAATTTTGAAAAATACGTGTTGCTTACGATGATATTTAATATTTTTAAACATTAAAATATAAAACAACTATTTAATGAATGATAAAAATGACTGCACCATTAATTGATATTCAATGTGCAGAATATAATGAAGCAAAAAAAAGTGAAAATCTCAAAAAATGTCGCTGATGATGTTTTACCAGGAAGGTGATGATATGCCAAGCAAAACGTATGCCAAAACATACACTCATCTTGATGTATGCAGTGTTCACGTTTGTGCAGTTGACAGTCTGCATTGTGCTGCATACATTGGCAACAAACATTGCAATAAAACTCCCTAATATTGTTGAACTTTCATCAAGTTTGTTATTCATTTGAAATAGTAGGGATCTTGCATGTAGAAGTGACGGACATAACGAGAGACGAATTTCAGGTCTCAAATTCGTCCTCTTATGTTTCGTCTCGGCATGCAGTTATCCGTTTCAGATAATTGTGTGCCATCTAGTGACTGCCAGACAAAACATATTTTGGCTATATGGTAGAAGCGTTAAGTAAAATGGATTAAAATCTCCTTAAAATAATGTTCCATATAATTATTGCATTGTATAAAACATTGAATATAACATATATTATATGTGCACTAACAGGTGTTGGGGATCATCACTTTTATTTTTCATTTCTTGGCGTTTTTATATCTCCGTCGCTTCGTGTAAAAAAAAAAATGGATGCCAGATAGCTAGCTTAAGAGTGATTTGTGCATGCGCAAGCGTTTGACCAATAGCAGGCAGGCCAACTCGTCGCGAGAAACAAGGACGTGTAGTTAAGATTTTGCTGTCCATGGATGGGACGAGACGAGAAGGACGGACGAGAAGGTTGCTAACTTCTCGTCTTTCGTCTTGGAAACGCCCACGTCGCGTGTACCTGCAAGATCCCTAGTGATTTTACACTGTAAGGTCTGATGCACACATCCGATTTTTGCTCATGCAGGCCTCAGTTACATAGCCGCAACACCACAGCAATCTAATGCACACATGCAGTGAAATGTTGCCAGTACACATTCGGCAACTGTTACAGAATGGCATGCCCTTTTTGCCTATGAAACTGCAAAATTAATGCAGCTTTCATACCAAAGATGCAAGACATGTGCCTCCCAGATGCAGGAGGCATTAGTGTCTTGTTCCATTGAGAAACATGCTACACACCAAAGAGTATATGCAACCTGCGTCTTCTGTCCACTTCTACCTGATATATATAGTAATCAGAGTAAAAATATTTTTTATTAATATTCTATTAGAGTTCTAATGCAGAGTACACAGACACTACACTAATGCTACGATTTTTGAGTATTACCTGTACTAGTTTTCCCACTCCCAACAAGCCACCCATGTCACTACTAACTGGTGTGTCCAAATCACTAAGCTGTTCCCCACCTTTTTTATGAAAGGGGCCCTTCCATGCTCTCACATATGCATCCTGGTTGGAATAATCTTTAGATGAAGTATCATACAGTGCCTGGGACTCTTCAAAGGTGGCAGGCATGGCAGTTGGCAGGATGCCGTTTTCTCTCGCGGTTCCCATTGCGGGCCTGTCCCATATAGTCGTAGTCATCGAGTTAACGACGTCCTATTGCGGTGGCCATGCAACCACATGGTTAAGTAGCAGGCAGTGCATTGTCATTCATTCATTGCAGTGCAAATTGAAAGCCACTCACCCACCAACTTCTGCTGAAAACCGCCCATGCATTGCTCACCTAAATGTTATATTACCATGTTGATTGTGAGGTACCATGTTTAGGATTCATCCCTCACTACACATTGGAAAGCGCATGCCCTACTTTCAGGTTTTAATTGATTTGTTAGTGTTTAAGGGTCCTTCAACTGCAATGTTCATTATAGCGCCATCCTCTGCATCGATTTGTTTAGAAATGATTTCTGAATTCCTCCACTATTTGTTAGACTCTATTCTAGATTTATGTGATCCAACCCAGATGTGGAAACAATAAATATTCAATTTCCAATGAATGTATTAATATCGTTTTGCAATGACGCATCAGTTAAGCTGTTTTGAAACAGTTAAAGAAGGTTGTACGTCCATACCCAAGGAAACTAAATGAACAACTCCCTATTAGTTTACCTGAGTGGCTGATTGTCGACGAGTGTCGATTGCTGATAGAATTAAGAATGCGTAAATTAGAGGTACCTGGGGGTGGTGGACTTCGCCGAAAAAATGAGGGAGAATAGGCTGAGGTTGTATCTACACCTCATGAGAAGAGGGGAAGAGGAGCTCGTTAGGTGCATCCCAGGAATGCAGGAGGTCAGTAGCACCCGGGGCAGGGGTAGATCGAAGCAGACGTGGGAACAGGTTACCGTAAGGACATGGCAGAGTATGGGGTGGACGAGGACCTGGTTAGAGATAGACTGTAGTGGAGGGCTAGAACCCGCAGACCCGACCCCGTCAGAGGTGGGATAACGGTATGATGATGATGATGATGATGTACTGTATCTATCGCGAAGCAAACGGATGAGGGTTTTCAGAAGTGGGGAGGCGTCCATAATCTTCAATTTGTGGAAAAATATTATTTACCGGCGCGGTAAGAATCGGACCTCTAAAAATTAACATTCATAGATGTCATCAGTTAATAGATGTCATAAATGTCATCAGTGGAGCGGGGTTCCAAATCAAGGTTCATAAGTGCAATGAGGTTAATTCAAGTAATGTACGATAGTTAAAATACGAACAAATATTACTTTCTAAAAACCTTTTTGAAGAAAAACAAGTTGTATTTATCGTTAGTTTGGACACATTCCAATCTTACCAGTTTTGGACTGCAGGTTGTAAAGGAGTGATATCCTTGTAACATACACTTCATGGTTAACTTTCGTAAACGCCGTCGGTCGACAAATTGAATTTGGACAAATCAATGACTAATAATGAAATAAGCTGCTGCAAACAAGTGATTTTTAACTATTACCGAAGAGTCCGATATGATAAACATTCTCGAAAACCAGGCGTAAATAAGCGAGATATATTTATATAGGTTAGTTGTTTTGGTTTCGTTATCACATGGAATATTTACAATGAGACCATTCAAATATTACGTGCAACGTAACCGGTAGAGAAGCTCTCCATATCCGATGTTTACTTTGCCAAAAAAAAGTATTGAATAACAGCAGTGCGTAGTTAGAAATAACTATATTAGTTCAAGTTGTGGAGCCGGATACTTTAAGGAAAGGACTACAAGAATGACTGGACCTGTTGGGCCCAGTGTCGGACTGGAGAATTCGGTCCGGCGAGCAGTTTCTAACAGGCCCTTATTACTGACCCCCTTCCCGGCTAGGACAGGGGATCGGGTACCCAACTTGTCCCTCTGAATGGAGGGAGCCGCTTATTGTATTGGACACACCAGTTCTCGTATGAGCACTGAAGTTAAGCAACGCAACCCCAGCTAATGCTAACATGGGTGGCCACTTGGGAAAACTGGCTTATTCCCACAAATCGCCGCATTAGTCTGCATTAGAACTATGCAGTGGAGGGAGCTCTAGTGACCATGTAGTTCATGGGCCGTAAAAAACGAACCGGCCGCAACCCCTATGCTTAATTGGGGGCGACGTCCTACACCTGGAAATTTTACCTCATCTACCTGTTACATTGTAAAGAAGGTTCTTTCATGTTCAAATGCCCTAATACCCCACACGGGACTTCGATTTTACTTCTCATCTGAAGGAAGGTGCAACCAAAAGAAGCTCAGGGTGGCTTTGGGAGCGGCGAGTTGCGTTGGACACACTAGTTCTCGTCTGATCACTGAAGTTAAGCAACGCACGCCCAGTTAGTACTGACATGGGTGGTCGCTTGGGAAAGCTGGGTACTGCTAATACCCAATAATCGTCGCATTAGTGCAGTGTCTGTGCAGTATATGCATTAGAACTATACAGTGGACGGGTCTCTAATGACCTCGTAGTTGACGGGACCTTAAACTCCAACAAACAACAAGCAATCAGGGCTTACTGCATTGGACATACCAGCTCTCATCTAATCACTGAAGTTAAGCATCGCAACGCCAGCTAGTACATACTAACATAGGTGGTTGCTTGGGAAAACTGAGTATTGTTAATACCCATAAATCGGCGCATCAGCATAGTGCCTGTGCAGACTCTGCATTAAAACTACAGTATGCAGTGGACGGGGCTCTAAAGATAGGGTGATCATTTTTTCTGCTGGCCAAACTGGGACATTGACCACCCCCCCCATCAACCAAGAAAAAAAATTTTTTTTCTCTTTTCAAAAAATTATTCAAAAAAAATAACTAAATGGAAACAAAAAATACTAGTGCCGTTAAAAATATTGAAAGTATGAATAATTCGCACAGATGATTAGTTGTATTTTGCTGAAACGTCACTCCCGGCTTCATATGCTTCAAATGGCATCTCATTATATACAGTGTGAATTTTTTAAAAAAACCAACAAACTGCAGGGACTGATTCCTGACAGGAAATGGAGTAAAATTGGTCCTATGAACATGTGTAGAGAAATTGATGGTGTGTGTGCAAAGACAACAAACCTTCCCTGAATACAGCACATAGCTGAATCACATCCAGGTCACAGCAGATGTTCAAAGTGGCCTCCATGGGATGAAATGCACGCATTCACAAGTTGTATCATGGATTGCCTCACTCTTTCTCATGTTCCAGCCTCTGTCCAAATAGCATCACAGGCGTTGTGAACATGCTGTTGAAGGGTCTGCACATCAGGAACTGGTTCAGCATACACAACTCTTTTCAGATGCTCCCAGAGGTAAAAATCATACGGGTTTATCTTCATGCATGTGAAAGGACCCATGATCACACAAACGCCCACACCTCACTTGAAATCTATGTGATGTGGTTGGTGTCTGTGAGGGTACTTGTTTTCGTATAGCCAAGTTGCCTCTTGACCATTTCCATCTGCTTGGCCATACACAAACACCATCTGAGCTTGTTCTTGAAATGAATACTAGACTATTCTGCTTCCTACAGTACACTATTTCAATCACACAATCTGCAGCACACGAGAAACACACTGAAAGTGGTCAGAGAAAGAGTTGTCATTTGTCAATGCCATCTACTATGGCAATGATGCATTTCTGGACACATGTTCATAGGACAATTATTCCTCCTTTTCCAGTCGGAATTTGTTGGTTTTATTAAAATTCACCCTGTATATGCCCAATGCCACATCATCATCATCATCATCACCATACCCTTATCCACTGAACATGCTCTGACTGGGGTCACCCCAGTCAGGTGTCTGGAACCTGCAGGAATATTGGCTAAAATGGTAAGTTGTTGGTGGGGGTGCTGGTCTGCCCCACGAATTGAGGCGATGCAGACGACGACTGTTTACTCATATTTGCTGGCAGATCATCCTTTAGAGAATTGAGTCGATGACCATTGCAATTCCAGCATTGACTTTCATCAGAATGCAATTTTTCTTTCATTTCCTCTGATAGCTGTTGTCTAAAATTCACCTTTCGAACATTTTCAAAAATACCGTATATGCCCAATGCCATCAATGTGGAATATCATGGCTGGGTTGGGTCGGCAAGTTCTTATCCTCCACTCCCATCTATCCCCAACCAGGCTCCCCCCCCCCCCCCGAATGACTCCGTGCCCCATTGTAACACCTCCTCCCACGTCCATTTTTGTCTTCCCGTACTCCTGGTGCCACCAATTGCCTGCAGTCCTATAATGGAGACAATAACGTCCTCCTCATCACATGTCTATACCACCTCAACCTATTTTCTCTAATCTTTTCTGTGAAGTTTCCCACCTGCAAGCTACCATTAATGCATTCATTTTGGATGCTGCTGGCTCATGACACCCCACTGATGAGGTGCAGCATTTGCATCTCAGCCACTTGCATTTTCCTTTAATGGTTCTTCATGACTGCCCAACACTGAGCCATATAGAATGGCTGAGCTAATGACTGTTGTGTAAACTTTGCCTTTCAATTTATTGGGACCTGTTGGATGCACAGAACTCCACTTGCCTGTCTTCCTTTTAGCCATTCGTAGGGAGAAATACTATAGAGGCTAAATTTATTTCAACAAATCAATTCTGGGACATTTTTTGGAATGCATATCCATGCAGGATGCAGAGCTGAAATCCAGGACAATGGTCATCCTATACAAAGACCATTGTAGTTGAAGGGTCTTAAAACACCACAAAATAAACACTAGCCTTTATGGGATGACCTGAAAGAACTCCACATTTTGGAAGCTTTATTGGGGAGTTTTCTGATAGTGTTTTTAGCTGACACATGGTTATGTTAAGCAGATGACAGTTCAACTGCACAAGTGCAAACACTGCAAGCAGTTAAGTTGCATTTCAATGCATGCATCACCAGGGAGATTTAGTAGTAGGAAAAATGTACACATGCATCAGCATCAGAACACCATGTGATAAATGTATAATAAATTGTTAAAAACGAATTTTTGCTCAATGATATCCCACAAACTTACAATTGAGCTAGTGATTTACATGAAAAGCATTGTTTCAAATGCTATGCTGAATCGTACAGTCCTCCGTAGGTCAGACAAATCATACGTGCTCCATATCTCAAGCTGGTTTTTGCGCCTGCACGTTTCCATTTTCATCTCCTAACCATGACATATGTTTCAAAAACGAATTGCTAACGCCAGGTGCACACTACGACAAATCTAAAGAGTTTTCTGGCTGCATTTCTATCTGACATATGCTATACAATGCAGACGAATCGTGAACTGTGCAGACGCCTGCAGTGTCTGTGTTTGCGCAGTTGACAATTCGTCTGCATTACGTAGCATACATTGGATAGAACCACAGCCAGAAAACTCACTATTGTATCATGACAGTCTTATGTGCTCTGTTGTTGTCAATGAGTTTTGTCTGCTAGACGCCTTGTTTCACTGTGTGGCTACCCATTGACTTTCATTGCCCATAAGACTGTTGTGAGACAGTTTTGTCGTAGTGTGCACCTGGCCTAAATCTCCCTACCAATTGTACATCAGATGTACGCTTTATGCCTTACAAAAATAAAAAGGCTGACGTCATCAGTCAATATGTGGCGCTTCTATATCAGCCGTTATGTTGTAATTTTTGGTAAACGTTATAAGAAAATACTTTTTTCCTTTCTAATGCTTCATTGATCATATGGTGAGCATACGTCTGTTGACACTGCAAGACAACAGCAATAGGAACAGGAACGTAAAACGTATTTTGTGCAGAGGGGAGGGGCAATGGGTACGTCATGTGGTGGAGGTGTGCTCCTATTGGTCAAACGGCTTACATTTAATGGGAAAGTTGAATTTTTTTCAACTTTCCCCGCCGTTGCCATTCTCGTTCCCAATGTTATTAGTGAGTTTTCTTGTAGCGTTTTTTGCCGACACATGCTACATTAAGCAGATGACAGACTGTGCATGCGCAACTACTGCGCGCAGTAACGTTATGTTAAGCCTAGTTCCATGGCACGCGACATGAAAGAGAATAGCGCCTGAGCAGACGACAAAATTATAACGTCAATCACAGGCACTAGGCAAAATTGTGCGTGTTGTAGTTCCGTGGCAGGCGAGAAATCCTATATAGTGTAAATGTTTCCCAAAATGCCAGTGAGGTGGCGCCCACAGCACAAAAATCCAACAGCCAATGAAATTTAAATGGCAAACGCTGTTAAAAAAGTAATAGCCAATGAAATGCATGCGACAGTTGTAAGCAAGAAATGCAGTTGACTGCCTCTGACCTCCACTTTTCTGTTGATTTCGTGCTACCGTGACAAAAAAGTTGAGTTCCTACGGGATCAGTTTCTGTGCCATTTCCTCTGCTCAAACGCGATTTGCATTGGTGTCGCGTGCCACAGAACTAGGCTTTAGGTTTTGATGCACGCATCGTGAATTTAGCGTCAGACGCACACTAATTATGTTAGAGTACAGGTGGAAATGGTGGACATCCCAAAAGTTGCAAAAAGAGTTCACTTCACTCCAAATATGAATATAGTTATGTTAAATGAAGTGCTCCATCATAACCCAAGATTTGAAAATAATAAATGGGATTTGGTGGCCAAAAAAAATGTTGATGTGGTAATGTTGGTTGAATGAAATTCATTGCTATGGCCAGTTCAATGTCTTCCACTGGCAAATCATTAATTAATCGAAAAATTATAATTTCCTCCATTTCTAATTAAACTTCAGACTCGTCTCTTATATCGTCGGTTATATTTTAGTATGCTTATTTTATACCATGAGTCGCTAGGGGCGCTCCTGTACCGGCCGTTACGTTTAGGACCGTTACAAGAAAATTGTTTTTTCCTTGAAAACGATCCGTTGGTCACGTGGTCTGCTAACGTCTTGTGAAGCGGGCTTTAGCATGACGACTACGTACATACGGTATATCCATTTAAACTGCTGAAGGTGACAGAGTTTCTGTTAGGGTAATCCTACAGTTTAGGAGACCAAATTAAGTGACCGCTAGTGGCGCACAATACCATCCCTAAACTGCAGGATTACAGTTGGGCATATATCTCGGCCTGACATAACAGAACTGTATGTTCGTAGCTATACGAGATCATTCACAGAAACAATTTGTTTTCGCATTGACCTTTACTACCATCTTTCGGTCCCCCGGCCTTCTCCCCGCGAACAAGATACAATTCGTTTCTGTGAATGATCTCGTGTAGCCAAGAATATCCCGTTTGTCCGAATCTACTTTTTTCGAAACAGAAAAATCGTCGAGAGACAAATGGTCTCAACTAAAGTGAAATCGTCTGCTAAATGCAAACAGTCTCAATACTCCATACGTGGTGGTAATTTGCGCCAACTAGCGGATTTAACTTGGTTCCCTAAACTGTAGGACTACCTTCTGTTAGTATACAGTACTTCCGGTCTATTGGTGACTATGATTTTCGAAGTTAGAACTCAGAACTAGACCATTGATAACTTGCCCCTGGGAGTCGAAAAACATTCTGCTCCATGCACTGAATATTTTAATATATTAATGTTAATAAAAGGAATGGAGGGTTAACCTCACACATGTTTGAGAATGGTGATGATGAACTGATTGGTGGCTCACCGTAATCCCCTCCCTTCCTCCTCCACAATGAGTTAAAATTACAATCTTGTTTAGTAGTAAACCACCAATGATTCCCTTGACTTTATAGTATTTCCGTTATTCGTACATGGAAGTTATCTCATTTGACAAAAATTATTCAAATTGTCTTAGTTACAGACAGGCATTTGCGGAGAACCATTGTCAAACACGATTACTAGAAAATTGACGTAAAAATTGAATCTGCCTATTTTCCCACGTGTAGTCCACGAGGGGCGCTAATGAAGAGTGGTCACCGCATTCTATTCGTCGTGAATTGTATTTCGTAATTTGAAAACTGAATTTCGTTTTAGGATTGTGTTTTGTGTATTACTGTAATAATTTTCGAAACTAGGAAGTTTCCATAAAATTTCGATTTGAATATCCATCCATCATGGTATGTATTTCTTGATGTTACCTAAACTCTTGATGTAATGTATTTGATTATAAAACTACCTGTTACTGTACTATTCTAGGCCAGAAATGCGGAGAAGGCTATGTAAGTACTTATGAACTCATTTGGTTTTATTCTCATCTCCTTATCCTTAGTATAATAGCCGGCCATACACACCCACACTTCAGGCATGTCAACTTGGAGTGGCACACTCGGAGGATGCGTATTTGGAATGTGGCGTTCCAAACATTTATAAACCCACTAACACATGAAGCTAGCCACATGCTTAAACTGCAGGTTAACACTCTGCACAGAACATCTGTAAAAGTGTATTTCAATGTCCTAATTGGTTTCGTCATGCGTTGCAGACGACTTGCAGCGCTTCTGTCGGTTACAGATGTTAAAAATACACGTTCCGAGGCCTGTTGCACATGTTAATGTTTTGAAGTATTAACTGAATAACTGATAAACTGAGAATGGATACAGTTGTTCCAGTCATTGTTTTTCAAATGGCGGGTACAAATAGGATGTTTTTCTGAGGTGAAAGAAACATGCAATGAATTATCTGTGGTAAAGTACCTTTACAATGATCTCTACTTTCGTCGGTCTTCTGTGAATGATCTCGTGTAGGCAGGAATATCCCGTTTGTATGAATCTCGCTTATCTAGGCACAGAAAAATCTCTGAAAAATTTATTTCCACCCTGAAAATAATGTTTAGTCATAAAAATACTCGTTTTCATCAAGACAATGAGACGTGCAACAGGCCCCAGACCGTGTATTTGTAACATCTTTAACCGACCGAAGCGCCGCAAGTCGTCTGCAAGCAATGATGAAACCAATTAGGACATTGAAATACACTTTTACCCAGAACATCTGTCTATTAGGCTAGGCACACACTACGACAAAACTGTCTCAGGGCAGTCTTATGAGCAATGGAAGTCAATGGGTAGCTGCACACTGAAACAAGGCGACTAGCAGACTAAACTCATTGACAACCACAGAGCACATAAGACTGTTGTGAGACAGTTTTGTTGTAGTGTGTGCCTGGCCTTAGGCAGATACCATTTGTTCTTTTGTCCCTGGGAGCGCCATTTTAAATTGTACCTGATTCACCACTCTTATATGCTGCAGTCTGGATCTCAAGTTTACGATGAGAGGCTGTTCATCTTAATTCCCCATAAACACCTTCGAATTGTCTTAAATAGTCAAGGTAATTGGGTGGAAGGATCACCTTGGTAAAGTGATTGGGAGGGTTGGTCAATTCCTCCATACTATTAGTAGGGTCCTTCAGGACAGCACAAAGGAGGTAAAAGAAACAGCATATATTTCAATGGTATGCCCAATTATGGAGAATGGCTGTCCAATTTGGTTCCCCTTCAGGCAGGACTTATCTTGGGAGGTTGAAAGGATCCAAAGGAGGGCAGGAAGAATTGTACTCAACAGGTTTTCTCACAGGGAGAGTGTATCTGCCATGATTAGGGAACTAGGGTGGGACACATTAAGCCAGAGGCATATATCTCACAGCATTAGCCTTTTTATAAGACTGCTGCTGCTGGGATGTAAAGGACCTTTGGCTGGAAATGTGTCCCCTGCTGAGTATAAGGGGAGAAAAGATCATCCATATAAATTGAAAGAGGTTAGGGCACAAACAGACTTGTACTACTGGTCATTTTTGCCAAGGGTCATTCGACAATGGAATGGCCTTGGAGAGGATAAGGTGGAGGGTTTCATCAAAGGAAAGCCAACCATCACTAGTATTGTGTTAGGGGAGGCACCTGAATTATAGCTTAGGTTTTTAGGAGTATTAGGTTATCATAAGTAGGATTGAGAGTTAGTCTCTCCACTGCCATATTGGCCAAAGAAAAGGCTGCTTGCAGTGTAGTGAATTAGAATTAATTGATCTATATCTGTCTCATAGACAGATGTTCCTGCTTATGTCTATTTTCTTATCTGTTTAAAAGACAGCTATTCCTTCAAAAAAAAGCAACTCCTTACCCTTTTGCTGCCTATGGCAGGTTTGGGTACCCATCTTGTCCCTATGAATGGACATAGGGTGATATAGTTTTTTTCTGCAGCTGGTTCCTTCAATAGTACTATTTCATCCCTATCAGGCAGATGATCCTTATTATGGGGTATGTTTTTTATTGCACATTGTTGTAAATATATTTTAAGATCATATTATGGATTCTCCAAGTTCTTCAAATATTTTCTCCCATATAATGGGTATTGAGAAAGAGTTAATAACAATTTTTAGGGTGAAAATAGTAGAAAAGCAACGAAAAGCAATCTGCCTCACAGACAGATATTCCTATGAACAGAGAAAAGATGGATGTTCCTGCTAGAGGGTTAAGCATATGGAATGCTTGCATTAGTGTTGTCCAAGAATGCATGCTTTGATTTCCATCTAGTTTGGAAAGTTTGGAGTGGCATGTGAGTTTGTAACTTCACAAATGAATACCAGACAAAAAAAAAACGGGCTATTGCTATGCTTTATTACACAATGTATTTGTTTATTTCACTATCTACCTATGTATTTTCTTTGTCACAAACGTTTTATCTGCTTTGGGGTTTACTTTTTTACAGAGTTCCACCAAACCATTATATGCTTTCATTTTTAAATTTTGGTATATATGGTCTTTGCTCTTAACCTTCCATAAGCAAGGACTTTGCTGATAGAGCTCTAAAAATTCCACAATGAACACTTTTGTCTATGATCTGCTGTCACCCATCTTTGCTGCAAAAATTTAAAACTCCAAAACTCTTGTTCCTTACAAACACACTCTCCAAATACTCAGCGATCTGCACACATGGTTACAACTCTCACTCTAAACATGTGGTATGCACTCCTCCCTTAACACATGTGTTAGTTGTCGTTTTTGGAATTTGTTGTGCCAAAAGTGTTAAAAAGAATGCATGTGTATGGCCGGCTAATGTTATCAGTCATCATAATTTTTCTTAAGGTGAATCATTAATGTAATTAGCATGTACCAACGTGCACTCACGCAATAGTAGCTTTCTGCTATGGTGGGTTGAGGCTGACCCTAGAATCACAATGTGGGGGTCAAGGGTGACCCCAAGCATTGTAAAATTCGCCATATTGTAGTATTTAATTTATTGACTTGTGCCGTCTTTTACCTTTCATTTTCCACCTTTAGCATGTAATGCTGGTTCAGTTTCTGTTTCAAACATTCAAAGTTAGCTGCAAAAGTGTGTTTGGGTAACCAGTGACCCATGTTGTGATGGGGTCTTGCACTCCAATCCATTTTGTAATGCTTTATTTTTTTAAAGTTTTGAAAGTTAAACTGTCGTGTATTTCTTATTCACCATTTAGTGTTATTGTTCCTAAACGATTTTTTTGTTTTACTATTTTTTTCTAACATAAATCCTTATTATGCAACTAAAAGGAGATTTTGACATTCTACCAAACTTTGTCATTTTTATATCAAATGACCTCAATAATTAATTCTTTTTACATTATAAAGAGTTTGCCTGTAGTTTAAGGTTATTAGGAATTATCATATTTCTTCATAATACCTTTTCATTTAAAAATTTGACTAAAAAGGAGATCGGGTCATATATGACCCCCATTGTGAGTCTAGCGTTAAGCAATGGCCCACAGTAAATTTGACTGGTGGCAAAGGTGGACCTTTAAAGGAAACTTATGAACGTAAATGGAGCTTTAATCCAAATTTAATTACTTATATAGGACAACATTGTCACGCTGGAGAGCAGCACAACTTGCAGAACAAGGGAAAGAAAAGGTACTTTTTTTTTAACCTGCTCCAAATGCTGGTAATCTTCCACTGTAGGGGTCTAAATTATTGCTTCATTTGAAGCAGGCACTTCCTTGAACTCAAATGTATCAGAAATGCTTGATGCTGGGCTGATGTTGCACACACGATATGTATCTGTACCAAAAACTATTTGAAAATATTCGAAATTGTTTCTGAATTTATTCCAAATTGTTTCTGAATTTGTCTGGAATGTCACAGATGGATGGTGCAAAACAATGCTGGTTGTATCACAGTTTCAAACGTGAATACCACCATGCTAAGGGTCATCGTCATTATACTCTTATCCCACCAGTGGCAGGGGCTTGGATCGGCAAGTCCACTGGGGGTACTCTTACTGGGGTCACCCCGGCCAGGCGTCTAGAACCCACAGAAATATTGGCCAAGTTGACTGAGGGGATGCTCATGACCACCATGCATAGGGTGCTCTCAGAAAATTGTTGTGTGTGATATACTTCAGAAAAAATTCTCCCACATTATTCCCAACTCTCCCAAAATCCTCGTGTGTGCAACAGGCACAGGATCGTGCACTGAGATACCTATCAACAGGACCCAGACGCTTCCTTGCATTCCCTAAACAGGCCTCCAGGATGGTGCATTTGCTGTACATTTGTGCTTAGCAAATGCAAGGAAGCGTCTGCTTCCAACGACACAATAATTTAGACCCCTAAAGTGGAAGATTACCCTGAATTCCTCTTTTTCCTGAAACTTGGAATATTATGAACAACGTTCATGGGCCACAGACAGTATTTGCACATCCACAAAAAAGCCACTAATTCCAAAAAATATAAAACTCTAAACTTAGGGTGACGATTTTTTTCTGCAGGGAAAGATGGGACATTGACCCCTCCCCAACCAAGAAATTTTTTTTGCCTTTTTTCAAAATCTCTTTTCAAAAAATTATATGAAAATAAATAAAAGAATGAAAGTATGAATAATTTGCACAAGTGATTAGTTGTATTTTGCTGTTATGCCCCACACATAAAAATATGCTTCAGAAGGCATATCATTATATACAGTCGACTCTTCATATAACGAATGTCAATGTAACGAATGCTTGATGTAACAAACCACTCAATATAAAGACTGGTTTGGCTGGCCCCTTCATTATCCCACAGTTCAAAACGACTCTCTTTATAATGAACAGCTATTGGATGTCATAGGGCAGAGACAAAAAATATCCTTTTGTGTCATTGGGAAAAAATTTCACAAGGTAACAGCCACTAGGAGTAATAGAAAGCCATGAAAACTGCCTGTGACTGAAAACAATGCATAAAACAAGACCTCCTGGCAGATCTGGTGCAAGCATTTGTGGGATGCGTTCAAAAATATTTTACGTTTTGTAATATAGAGGCTTGCGTGCAGGGCCTTAGTAAATGTGAGGCCAATTTCTGGTAAAAGTGGTGAACCAGGCTCACACTCCATCACAAGCCTGGGCCAAATACAAGGGGCTTATTGCATTGGGCACACCAGTTCTTGTATGATCACTGAAGTAAAACAATGCAGCCCCAGTTACCACTGACATGGTTGTCCACTTGGGTAGACTGGCTACTGCAAATGCCCAAAAATTGTGACATTAGTGTGGTGTCTGTGCAGTCTCTGCATTGGAACTACACGGTGGATGAGGCTCTAATGTCTTTGTAGTTGAAGGGCCCTAAAACACCAAAACTGGGTTGAAGACCAATGCTGGGGGTTGGGTTCAGCAAATGTGCTGAACCTGCTTCACACCAGCTCTACCTTTCAGTATAATTAACACTTTATACAATGAACGAATTGTCCATCCCCTTCATGTTCATTATAAGAAGAGCTGACTTTATATTGCCAATGCCACCAATGAAAGGCTCTGAAAATGATTTAATCTACAGTGAGAGTCAAAAGTGAACGACCATGCATGATTGTCACACATTTTTGTTTGTTTTATTTTCAACTCTTAAATGTTGTTAATGCCTGGTGAAAAAAATAAGAGGAAAATATATGCCGATTATTGACAAAATCTCAATTGTGTATGGATATGCAAAATTTTAAGAGTCAAAAAGTCAACAACCATGTACGATTTTACCAGTAATTTTCAAAGCAATAAGACATAATTTTGTCCTCTGGGCAGAAATAATTCTATTTGATATTCTATTTCATATTCTGTTCCACATTTTATTCGAAAATAATATTCAGTCTTGTCGCAAAATGGATAATAGAAGAGAAGTTAGTAATGATTTGAGAAAAGTCTTCATAAAACTTAGAAATGAAGGTAAAACATTTCCTAAAATCATTGAAATTCTTAATATTTCCCCATCAACTATAAAATCCTTCATGATTAAATACAATAAGACTGGAAAAATTGAGAGTCTGCCTCATTCTGGTCGCCCCAAAAAATGCTGATGAATGTGCAGTGGTTCATGAAGTCTGGAAAAATCCTTTGGCAAGTGCTGTTGCTATTGCAAAAAATCGTTCATTTCTTAGTGAAGTACCAGTTAGTGCCAGCACAATAAGGTGGGCACTAAATGATGCAGGATTACTTGGCAGAGTACCTCGGAAGAAGCCATACACCTCTAAAGTGAATAAACAGAAAAGACTTGATTTTGCTACAAAATACAAAAATTTTGACTTTTCTTTTTGGAGTAATGTTTTTTTACAGATGAATCTAAATTTGAACTTTTTCTACCTGAAACAAGACCAAAAATATGGAGATCTCAAAACCAAGAATATCAACAACACAATGTTCTGCCGATGGTGAAGCATGGTGGAGGTGCAGTAATGGTGTGGGGGTGTATGGCTTCCTCTGGAGTTGGTAATTTAGTGTTTGTGGACTCTACTATGAAAAAAGAAGTTTATTTGAAGATTCTGCAAGATAATTTGTTGATTAGTGTGGATCATTTAAGGCTAGGACAAAGTTGGATCTTTCAGCAGGACAATGATCCAAAGCATAAGTCCAATTTGGTGATGGAATGGTTACTGTACAACGTTCCAAAATTACTTGATCACCCACTCCAGTCTCAGATTTAAATCCCATTGAACATTTATGGAGTTATTTAGAAAAACAAATATGAAAACAGAAAATTTCCAGCATTTCCAGGCTGAAAGATGTGATTATTGAAGAGTGGGGAAGAATATCAACAAAACTCACACAAATCTTGGTGGAGTCAATGCAATGCCGATTATCAGTAGTAATAGAAAGTAAAGGAGGAACAACAGAGTACTAAAGTAGTAGGGAAAGAAAATTTCACTTCTTTATCATGCAAATGGCATGTTTTGGTTGTGCACTTTTGATGCTTAAAAAATGGTATATCAATACACATTTGCATTTTTTCAATACCTTGCATAAATTTTCATTTGATTTTTTTCACCAGGTATTAATAACATGTTATAGTTGAAATTAAAAAAAATATTTTTTTATTTATGTGAACTACATTTTTATTTACAAACAAAAATGTGTGACAATCATGCATGGTCGTTCCCTTTTGACTCTCACTGTATATGTGGAAATAATCATCATCGTCATCTCACCGTTATCCTGCCTTTGGCAGTGTCGGGTCTGTGAGTTCTTATCATCCACTCCCATCTATTCCCCACCATGCTCCCCTCCACTCTGATCACCTCCATGTCCCATTGTACCAGCTGCTCCCAACTCCGTTTTGGTCTTCCCCTATTCCTGGTGCCACCAATCACTTGTAGTCCCATAATGGAGAGAATAACTTCCTCCTCATCTCGTTTCCCACCCTCAAGCTGCAATTACAGGGAAACTCATTTAACACGAAACTGAAGGGACCAAAATATTTATTCGTGTTAAAGGAATTTTGTGTTAAGCGATGCATGCAGAAAGCCAATCATTGATTTGTATGTCGTCCTATTTTATTAATTGGAGTTATTGCTAAAAGTTACACTTGTAATTTTTAGTAACATAACCAACAAGGCATTAATTTACCTCCCAAAGTTTCCATTTTGGTTGTATAATGCAATGTTGGAACAAGTGGGGTAGGCCGTAATCCCCCACAGACAACATAACATAACCAACCAGGCATTAATTTACCTCCCAAAGTTTCCATTTTGGTTGTATAATGCAATGTTGGAACAAGTGGGGTAGGCCATCATCCCCCCAGAGCACTGGGGGCCCTCGTGCCACCAGTTGCGGAGGGAGGAGGTTGTGCTTGCTCGGCTTTGGATCGGTCACACGTTCCTCACCCACTCCTGCATTTTGCGAGGTGAGGAACAGCCATGGTGTGACTTCTGTTGGGAGCCTCTCACAGTGGTGCATATCTTTAGTAACTGTGAGAGATACCGTGAACTGAGATGGCGACTAGGAGTCAGTCGGGAGCTCTCTGCCTCACTTGGGGATAACCCCCAGGGGGTTGTGAGCTCGCTTGTATATGTGCTTATACATGGTTTGTTTTAGACATCTTTGAATTTATTCTTGAATTATTATGGCTTTTGCCTTTTTATTTCTGTGTCCTTTTTTTTGGCTTTTGCCGTGTTTATTGTTATGACAGTTTTGGCTTTTGCCGCTTTTCTTGTTATGTCTGTTTTGGCTTTTGCCACTTTTATTGTTATGTCTGTTTTGGCTTTTGCCAATTTTTATTGTTATGTCTGTTCTCGTTTTTTGGGGATTTTACTTTTATTTCTGTTTTTGGCTTTTGCCTATAAGTATTTTTCATATTTATTTGGCTATTGCCTTCTGTATGTGTTAGTTTTAGTGGGCTTTTGCCCTTATTTATTGCCATCATGGTGGGAAGGCCATTTACACCCCCACCATGTTGATTGTCTCTCTGGGCCCTAATGACCATTGTAGTTGATGGGCCCTAAAACCAAAACCAACAACAACAACCCACAGACAACCTGGCAAATATTCCAGTGGGTTCCAGATGCCTGGATGGGGTGCCCCTAGTCCAGAGCATGTTCAGGGGGTCCACAGACCTGACCATGCTGCAGGTGGGATGAGGGTGTGATTCTAATTCTAATATTTTACACTGCAAGCAGCCTTTTTGGCCAATATGGCAGTGGAGAGACTAACTCTCAATCCTACTTATGATAACATAATACTCCTAAAACCCTAAGCTATAATTCAGGACCCTCCCCTAATACAATACCAGCTATTGTTGGATTTCCTTGGATGAAGCCCTCCACCCTATCCTCACCAAGGCTATTCCATTGTCGAATGACCAGTAGTATGAGTCTGTCTGTGCCCTAACCTCTTTTAATTTATATGGATGATCCTTTCTGCCTTTATACTCACCTGGGGACACACTTCCAGCCAATGGTCCATTACATCCTAGCAGCAGCAGTCTTATAAAAAGGCTAATGCTGTGAGATATATGCTCTGGCTTAATGTATCCCACCCTAGTTCCTTAATCATGGCAGATACACTCTCTGTGTGAGAAATCCTATTAAGTACTATTCTTGCTGCCCTCCTTTGGATCCTTTCAACCTCCCAAGATAAGTCCTGCCTGAAGGGGAACCAAATTGGACTGCCATACTCCAAAATTGGGCATACCATAGAAATATATGCTGTTTCCTTTACCTCTTTTGTGCTATCTCTAAGGACCCTATTAATCAGGGTGAAGGAATTGACCGGCCCTCCCAATCACTTTACCAACGTGATTCTTCCAATTACCCTCACTATTTAAGACAATACCCAGATGTTTATGGGTTACAACCCTATCAACCCTAACTCCACCTACGTGATAATCAAAATCAAGTTGCTTTCTAGATCTGGATATTGTTAGGATCCTACACTTCCTCAGGTTTAATGGCAATTCCCATTTTACACACCAATTGTAAATCCTATCTAGATCCTGTTGTAATTGCACACAGGTTGATAACCCATCATCTAATACCCGAGCAGCACATGTGTCATCTGCAAATAGTTCAAGGAAGGAATCAATATCAAGCCCCATGTCGTTCACATAGAGAATGTACAACAAAGGGCCCAATACACTTCCCTGAGGGACCCCTGACGTGACTGGTTCCCACTGAGATGCACAACCCTTGAAAATGACTCTGTTTTTTATCAAGCAGATAGGACCTTACCCATTGAACAACATTTCTATGTATCCATAAGTAGGACATTTTAGAGACCAGCTTATCATGGGGCACCATGACAAAAGCCTGTTCAAAGTCCAAGAATACAATATCAACCTGCTTTCTGCTATCTAAAGCCTTTTGAACATGATTCATCAAGCAAGCCATTTGGGTGTCGTATGACCTGCCTTTCCTAAACCCATGTTGGTTATTTCTAAGGATGTCCTTCCTTTCCAGATATCCCATTATAGATGAGAATAAGATGTGCTCAAATATCTTGGGTACAGCACTTGTTAATGAAACTGGTCTATAGCACTTAGGGTCTGTCATGTCCCCAGACTTGAAAATGGGCACCACATTTGCCAGTTTCCATGATGCTGGAACAATGCTTGTGGCTAATGACTTTTTAAAAATTTCTACCAAGTAACAGCTAATAATCCCAGAAAGCCGTTGCAGAATAAATGGTGAAACACCATCAGGGCCCGGGTCTCTAAATGACCTCGTAGTTGACGGGACCTTAAACTCCAACAAACAAAAACAACCACCATCAGGGCCCATGGTACTCAATTCCTGCTACTCAATTCCTGCCCTAGTGGTAATAACCTCATCCATTCCTCCTGGCAAAACCCTAACAAATTCTGGCTGGGAGTTGTTTCTACTGGTTGCAAAGCAGTTTGCAAATGCATTATTAAAAACGTTGGCAATCATGAGACTATCCTTGACTAAATTTCCTGACCCATCCTTAACCACTGTATCCCTATCTCCCTCCTTCCTACACCTCTTTATATATCCCCAGAATGCCTTTGGGTTTTTCCTAAGCCTATCTCCCAAAATGTTCTCATAAAAATTCTTGTAAGCTTCCATCATGAACCCTTTAACCATTTTGAGGGCCCCCTTATAGACCGCCTCACTATTGACGTCCCTCTCTCTCCTAAGTGCATTCTTAGCCTTTTGCTGGTTTTGCAAAGCTACCTTCACCTCTTTAGTATACCATTCTGGAACAGAGTGCGTATATTAGAGGTAGCATGGGGGACATCACAGAAAAGATGAGGAGAGTAAGTTGAGGTGGTATGGTCCCATAATGGGAAGAGGGGTGGAGGAGCTCAGTAGGTCCGTTACATGAATATTGGTTGTTGGAACCACCCAGGGAAGGGAGAGATCAAAGCAGACATGAGCAGGGCCGTAACGAGGGCGTGGCGAAGAAGGCGGCCACCACGGGTGCAAAATGTTTAAGTTTTTAGTCATTATTGGGTTATGGGCAAGCGAAAGTTAGACACTTGCCACAGGCGCTTCATACCCCTGTTACAGCACTGGACATGAGAGCAGCTTGTCCTTAAGGATATGGTATGTGTGGGGTGGATGAGGACCTGGTGGTAGATTGGTGGGATTGGCAGGCAAGAACGCACAGACAAGATAGGGGTATTATGAGGATGGTTGTTTTACACCTTGATACATAACTATAACAAAATAGCGTATTTTAATGATTTATAGCTCTCAGACAATTAAAAGTAGCCCAAAAAGTAGCGTGACGCCCAATTTTAATTTTGTGTAGCAAGGACACTTAAAAAGTAGCCCAATCCACTGTTTGTAGCCCAATCTGGCAACACTGACAACAAGTTCCCTGCTGCCAAAAATAAGCCCCAACACCCACGTCCCTACCTTAACACTGGAACCTTAGGGGTTTATGCCTTGAAAAAGGCGGGTTTTCCCCTAAAAATCGGCTGCAGATGATTTTTTGGCTAAAATTTTGTGGAGCACAAAGAAAGCAGACGCACCAGGGACAAGCGCCACCTAGCGATCTCTTTCAAAATGCTTTTAAACATATCCTGGAATATGGGAATAATTCCATTGTAGTCCTGAACTGTCCATGACAACCAAACATGGTTGTTAGCATTGGGGCAAACATAGCTGTTTTTTATATCTGATGGCATTTCACAAGCCACTGAATGCATTGTTTCTGTCTGTAATTTGGGTGACAAATGTGAGGTTTTTCAGCACCTCATCCCTGGCACACGTTATCACTGTGTCAGGTGGTGCAGTGTTGAATGTGCATGGCCTCCCTGCTATGACATTTATTGACTAAACACTACTTTTCATTTACAAAAACTAATTTTAATTTCGAATTGTTATTCAAACAACACTGAAACCAAGCCATAAACCACTCTCAGAGGTCCGATATCGAGTATTTGTTATACGTTCATAAGTCGGCAGCCAATTTTGAAAAATCCCATAAATCAAAACTTTTGTAGTCCACTTCTTCATTCGCCCACATTACTTTTTAGTGCCTCAAAAATGCATGATAATCCCCAAAATGTCTTAACCCTAGATTATTATAGTACCCTGCATATGACATAGTTACTAAGCATTAGTCTGTGAGACTACAGAAGTTTGATTTGGATAAATAAAAAAAATAATAGATATAAAAATTTAGAAAAAGATATTTTAATATTCTTCAAACATTTAAAATAATAATGGCAAAAAAATTCACACTATTAATTTTTTTTCACATTGAAAAAAAAAATCATTCCTCTGTCCTCGCCACAACTTGCTTTTGAACACACATGGCAGTAAAACTTAGTTATTCTGTGTAGTTTAGAAGGACAGAATGCAAAAAAAAATTCTTTTCCTGCCTGTCGAGGTGCAAATGACTTTACAGTATATAATTGTTTCATCCAAAATTTCAGGGAGGATTTGTTTCAGTGGGTGGGGCAAAGTTGCAATAGTCAAACGTGGTTTTACCCATGGTAGCATTATGGTCTTAGTTGTAAAACTATAAAAATGCATGCTGCAGCTAAGATAAATGCATACATATTGCAGCTAAGAAACTTGAACAGTTAAATTATCAATTGTGATCACACCAAATAAAACGTCTGTCTTTGATAAATGCATAGATTGCTTATGACAACTTCAATGCAAAAAGTCACACAGTTACTAAACATTAGTCTGAATGACTACTCGTGGTGTGATGCAAGGGTTGCACAGAGTGCAATGGTCAGATACAAGGGGGGGGGGGGAATGTTTCAGTGGCTATTTTAGGAAGGTACTAAAAGTTTTGTTAAAAAAAATTTAATTCTTTCACCTCTAAATTTAGAAATATAGAAAGAGTGTAGTCTATGAGACTAATGTATAGTATTCTAGGGTTAATGCATTAACCCATGTCAAATTACCATTGCCCCCAAAAGTGGATAGCCAGGTAATCGCCCACTTTAAAACGTCTATCGCCAGTGTTGAGAAGCACTGATTTAAATGAGGGTTCAGTAAGTAGTTACACTGCATTCGCACTAATTTTCAATCTGGTTTGAAATTCAGATCCAGATTAAAAATGGTTGTGTGGACAGTGCAGCCTACCAGAATGCAATGTGTATTCTTGCCAGAAAACATGGCAGTGGTAAGCGACACCTGTGGAGTGACCATGAAATTTCATTTTTAATTAAATTTTGGAGAGAGAAGATTAACAATTTATGTGAAAAATGAGTTAACGTTTGAAGGAATGAAAGTATATTTTTATTTTCACATAGTAATTCTTTGAAGGGGACGTCCATAAAGGATGTCATGCTTGATGGGCATAGGAAGTAATGCAATGTTAGGCAATGTGACATAGGGGTGGGGGAGGTCATGACTAATGGACGCCACATTTCTTTTATTATAGATTTTAACCTTTGGTGTAGTGTTTTTCTAAGATATTAGGTTGAAAAATATTTCATTTTGTTTCAGGTTAACATCTAAGTTAATGAGTGCCATTCAGAAAATAAAAGTTTACTGTACTCATGTTGATTGTTGTTGTTGTTTGTTGGTGTTTTAGGGCCCTTCAACTACAAAGGTCATTAGAGCCCGTCCACCGCATACTTCTGATGCAGAGATTGCACAGACGCTATACTAATGCGACGATTTTTGGGTATTAGCAGTACCCAGTTTTCCCAAGCGGCCACCCATGTCAGTACTAGCTGGGTTTGCGCTGCTTAACTTCAGTGATCAGACGAGAACTGGTGTGTCCAACATAATTCGCCGCTCCGTCTCATGTTGAGGAAGTGCTTGAGGAAGGGGGTAATACAAAATGCGACATCCTACTTTAGTGGGGGATCAGCCAAGTGTGGGGGGGTTTAACATTTTGGCAAAAAATACTGTGATGTCCTTTATAGATGCCCCCAAATTGGTCTATTACTCATGGACAACATGCTTTAGCCAATATCTAGTGCAAACGCATATGTCACTTAAGTGATTCGATCTGGCTAACTTTCAAGCTGGATTGAATTTCAAACTAGCTTAAAATTGTAGTGGAAACGTTAGTATTAGGGTCACTATTTCAGAACAATGATGAAATAGATTCATGTGTTACCCATAGGATCCTATTATGGCGGATGAAGTGGAGATTGGCAAGTGGAATCCTTTGTGATTGGTTCCCAATATGATTAAGGAGGATGTTTTGCAGGGCAGTGGATGCTGTGGTACATGGGTGGGATATTGTGAGCCAATAAGCATTAGGAGTGAGTGTTTTGGGGGGGTAGCTTGAGGTTGGATGGATTTTGGTGCTATGGGCATGTAATGAGAAGGGAAAGAGCTGGTTAAATTCGTTACTGAAATGCAGGTTTTTGGAAGCATCTGGGGCAGAGGTTTACCAAAGCAGACTTGAGAGCAGGTTATATGAAGAGATATGTCAGTGTGTGGGGGGTGGATGGGGATGTAGTGAGAAATAGGTGGAAGTGAAGGATCAGAACTGGCAGACTCGACCCTGCTGCAGAGTGAAGGCATTTATATAAATGAAGAAGCTGTGAGATGAAAGTCAATAAAGCCACTTAGGTTGTTTAGAAGTTGACTTAATTCATTAATGAATTATTTTTGTTAATGAACGTTACATTTCCTGCAATAGGATTATTTGATTAAATTATAGGAAAGAAGACCCTATTTAGCTTCGGAATGTAATGATTTACATAAGTGTGAAAGGTGGCGTTTGCAGATTTTGAGAGAAATTGCTAAGAAAGTCGCACAGATTCAAAATGGTAAGTATTAATTTTTTCGTTATGTGGAAACCGTGATTGTCTGCTTCACGATTTATGTTCTACCTTTAGCTGGCCTTGGTGAATATCGAATTAGAGATCTCAATGACGAAATTAACAAACTTATTCGAGAAAAAGGTCATTGGGAGTCAAGAATTCGTGAACTTGGTGGGCCAGATTATGCACGTATTGGACCTAAAATGTTGGATCATGAAGGCAAAGAAGTGCCAGGCAACAGAGGTTATAAATACTTTGGTGCTGCAAAGGACTTACCTGGTGTTCGTGAATTGTTTGCAAAAGAGCCTCCACTACCCCCTCGAAAGACGAGAGCTGAGTTAATGAAAGATATTGATGCTGACTATTATGGCTATCGAGATGACGATGATGGTATTCTTATACCTTTAGAAGCTGAAGAGGAGAAGAAGGGTACATATACTTTTTTTCTTTTTGTAAGGTCCAGCGCAAAATGAGATGCCGTCTCCGCAGGGTGACTCACCACAAATTTCTGTAACTCACATGACAGTGTGTAGTTGTGCAAGTTAAGTTGCAGTGTGACGTGACTCAGTCCCTGCCCATGGCGCAGTTTCCTGTGGGAAGTTGGTGTGACTTTCAAAGAAAACTACATGAAAAAAATTATAGAAGCCATGCAAAGCAGAGAAACTGCAAGTAGCTGAGATGCGAATGCTGCAGTACACGGGTGTGGTGTCGAGAGCTGATAGGATTAGGAAAGAGTATATTAGAGGTCGTCTGGGGGTGATGGACATCGCGGGAATAAATGATGGAGGGCAGGTTGAGATGGTATGGAAGGGAGATGAGGAGCTTGTTAGGTCCTTTTCAGGATGCAGGTGGTTGGAAGCACCCTGGGAAAGGGGGAGACCGAAGCAGACGTGGGAGCCGGTTGTCAGTAAGGATATGATAGTGTGTGGGGTGGACAGGGACCTAGTGGGAAATAGATGGGATTGGAGGGCTAAAACTCCCGCTGCACCATGTCCCCGTCCACTCCACGTCTGCTTTGACAACTGCCAGAAGCTGTGATTACATTTGTGGTGAATGCCTCCAATCACGGCTTTCTCACTACAACTTAGATTAGTTAATGATGATGTGTGGGGTGGATGAAGACCTAGTGGGAGATAGGCGGGAGTTGAGAACCGGAACCATCAAACCTGACCCTGTTACAGACCAGATAAGGGCAGGATGATGGCAGTGGCAGGTGGTCACTCAGTATAGATTCTGGTTTGCATGCGTGTAATACAGGGGCGGATCAAAGGGGGGAGCACTTAAAAAAAGTGTGCCCCAAAAATTTTTAAATATTCAGAATCCCTTAGTTGAATTGTAGCTAGCAATTCAGTTAGACAATGTCCTATATCAGTGGTTTAGCCAACTGCAAATTAGACTGCAACTGGTGGACTGGCAGTATGGAAATGGGGATAGCAATGCAAAAATACCTCATTAATTACAAAGTTGAATCGTGCATCCGGATCCGACCTTAGTGTAATAAATAATAAGAGCAGGTGTTAAAATTTTCCAGGAATTATACTGAAGTTTGAAATTTAGAAAGGTTGAAATGAATTATGCCAAGAACTTACTAATTATTTTATGTGATTGTGGAATAAAATTTTGTACTTAGACATTCTGGGTCTTACTGGTGAAGAGCTATAACTTCAGAATTATGGAGGTGAAGAGAGGGTTAATTGTACCCTGCAAGAACTATTAAAGAACGTCGTTTAATATTCGTATTATTTTTTTTTCATTTTCTGATTTCTTTCAGCTATTGAATGTGCTGTTAATGAATGGTTGAATACAGGAGGTAAACGAACAGCCAAAGAAATAGAAGATATATATTCTTCAGAGGCAGACGAGGTAAGGAAGTTATTGTTTATTTGGAGTTTTCCTTTAAAATGGTAAACTAGTCCTTTGCAAGGGCCATTGAAGTTTCTATAAGCTATGTATGTAATGGTATATTTTAGGGCAAAGAAGTTGGCAGTGATGTGTTAGAAAAGAGACCGAATTTCATTGCTCACGTGCCAGTGCCATCTCAAAAAGAAGTTGAGGAAGCTTTATTAAGGCGGAAAAAGCAAGAACTGTTAGAAAGATATGCCAGTGATGCCCTCGTTCAGCAAACCAGTGACATGAAATCGTTAATTGGGGTCTAATCTATTGTTACAAGTCTCATTTTTATAACAAATTTTAGTAATTAATTATTAAAGAAGATTGATTTTATGTTGAATTCCGAATAGCACTACACATTCTACAGAATTAACTTGTCCCATTGGCAGGGGTAATTCATCTGTGAGAACTTGGATGGTATTTTCACATAGTCAACTGCTGAAATTGACCACTTTACAACAGTGTTTCCCAAACTGAGTCACGACCCGCTATTGGGTTGCGACTTTTCCAGTTTGTAATAGACTTTATGTGTGTAGTGTCGCGAAATGCAGCTGAAGTGGGTCGCGCCTCCAGAAAAATTTTGGGAAGCACTGCTCTACCAGAAAGAAATTTCGAAACCCGTATTTCATTTTTCTGTTCTACCCGCCAGGGTGGCCCTGACGTTCTGTGCTCGTTTACTGCATAAATTGTTCCAGATTCCACTTGCTCCCATGTCCGTTTTGGTCTTCCCCTACTCCTGGTGCCCCCAATCACTCATAATGGATCTAATAAGTTCTTCCTCCCCCTCTTGTTCTCTCATCTTCTCTGTGATGTTTCCCACTCCCAATTACCTCAAATGTAATCGTTACAGATTTTGTTGGCTCATGTCACCCCACTCATGTAGCGCAGCATTTGCAATGCAGCCACTTGCATTCTCCTTTCATGGTCCTTCCTAGCTGCCTGACACTCAGAGCGATACAGCATAGCAGGCCTAACGACTGTTCTGTAAACTTTGCCTTTTAACTTTATTGCTACCCAAAGGTAACACAGGACTCCACTTCAGCCTTCCTGCATTAATCCTATCACATCAGAAACTATCTATCCATTCCTCTGGAAAACTGATCCTAAATAATGAAACTCTTGCACCACTGGTATCCCCTCACCCCCACAACGAATCTTACTCCCTTGCCCCTGGCCACTTAAATTGTAAGTTAGGTACTCTGTCTTCTTCTTGTTCACCTTCAGGCCCCCTCTTTCCATTGCACCTCTTTCGGGCATCTCATTGCACCTCATCAACGGAAAAAGGTTATATGGCCAGACACCACTCAGGACAGACCAATGGACGCTGTGCAGTGGTGACGTTAAACAGGAGGGGGCCAAATGCCGAGCCCTGAGGCATGCCTCTCACAAGGGTGCCAGTCGTAGATTAAGAACGGAGTGAAATGACCTGACTATCAAGAAAAGAGATAAGCAGATTAAAGATATATGGGTTAGGAATACACTTACACAGGGAGGCGATAAGAAAAGAGTGATCAACAGAGTCAAAGGCTTTAGAAATATCTGTTTTAAGTATTACAAACATGCACCCACTGGCCAAGGAATTTAATATGGCAGTAAACAAGGACAAGATAGCGAAAGAAGCAGAGGAGTTTGGCCTTCACTGAATTGGGAGGAAGGAAAACTGGAGAGGAGGGAATCGTGCACGAGGTCGAAAACCCACCACTCTAGGATCTTCCCAAGGGGAGGCAGGACCATGAGGCAGGAGGTGGGACAGAACCCCGCAGATGGCGCACCCTTGGGGATAGGGACAATGAAGGCCGACTTCAAAGGGGGGGAACCACGCCACAGGCCATGCACTGATTGAAAAGATCAACAAGGATGTACAGGTTAGCAGGGTCCACAGCCTTAACAATGAACGCTGGGACACCATCAGGAGAATGCCCAGAAGAGGACTTAAGATAGAATATATACCCCAGAAGAGCAGGAAGTGATAAAGCAGGGGGGGACTCACCCTGGGTACTCAACTGAGGGTAATTGCAGATCTCCACCAGAAATGAGGGGAGGGGGTTAATAAGGCCCTCCAAAATCAGGTTACCGATTTCGGGTGAAACTTTCATCTTAGGGACAGACACCCTGCACACAAATGCCCAAAACGTTGAAAGGGGGGCATGAGGGTCAAGCGATGCCGCCTTGGCCTCTTTGACTTTTCAGGAAAAAACCCTGTGGGCCCCTGAATAGGCATGATATGTGCAGGGTGACACAGAGAACTTCCAATCATGGTGGAGTTGGGAAACAGATGCATGAAGTGCTGCAAGCTCAGAATTCCACCAGACCCTAGAATGCCCAGAGCAGACAATGGGGCAGAATTCTGTCAGAGCTCTGCAGAGACACAAACACAGGAAAGACAATGGCCACCCCACAGTGGCCCAAGAGTGAGCCAGGAACTCATTCAGTCCTGTGACATTGAGCTTGGAGGGAGAATACTGCCAGCTGCAAACTGGTTGGTGGCATATAAGCAGCCCCGGAAGCCATAGCAACACTAGAAAATGATCCAATGAAAAGTCAGCAAATAACGATGAAATGGGTGAGTCAACAATCTGAGAAATTAATGTTTGGTCCAGCACTGAGGAAGAGGATCAAGAAATCCGAGTGGGTGAATAGACAGTCAGTTTCAGGCCAAGTGATGAGAAGAACTCCAACAGGAAAGATGCAGGGGGAGATGAGCCCCCAAAATCCACATTACAATCCCCACACACAACATTCACAACTGCAGGGTTAAAAAGTGACGAAATGAAGGAACACATTCCTTCCAAGTCAGAATGGATGGGATGATAAACAGCCCAGCAGTGCAGCTGGCATCCGGCAAAGGATGTGTCCACACAAAGGAGATCAGTGCCGTCCTTTGAGGGAGCGGTGAGTTGCGTTGGACACACCAGTTCTCGTCTGATCACTGAAGTTAAGCAACGCAAGCCCAGTTAGTACTGACGTGGGTGGTCGCTCGGGAAAGCTGGGTACTGCTAATACCCAATAATCGTCGCATTAGTGTAGTGTCTGTGCAGTCTATGCATTAGAATACGCAATGGACGGGTCTCTAATGACCTTGTAGTTGACGGGACCTTAAACACCAACAAGCGAACAAGCGAAGCTGTCCTTGGAAAGCCTCCCAAGGAGACGAGTTGAAGAATGTTGTCCGGCAAAGATGGCCACTCCCCCCAGGGGAGGGGCGGTCACACCAGAAAACAGCATATGAAGGAATGTGAAGAATTGATTCAGGAATGCAGGATATTCAATACAAATTGAGCTGTGCTTAAAGGGATTACCAATTTTTATAGAAAATGATTGCACACAACTGATCTTTATGTAGACTTTTTCTGCCTAGTGTATATGAAACATACAAGGGCCTGCTCTAGCAAAAAGAGAAATTGCCGCCGCTTAAGAATGTATAAAGGTACTTATTTTGAAAATTACTATTAACAAAGGTACATATTTTTCAATACAAATCAAGTCATTTAAAATTTTATATTGGGCATCACATTGAAGCAGTGCTGTGTTTG
Organism: Trigoniulus corallinus; assembly: GCA_013389805.1. Classification (NCBI taxonomy): domain Eukaryota; kingdom Metazoa; phylum Arthropoda; class Diplopoda; order Spirobolida; family Trigoniulidae; genus Trigoniulus; species Trigoniulus corallinus. The sequence goes on from JAAFCE010009109.1 coordinate 7,992,374, forward strand.
TGTTCAAATGCTATTCTGTTCAGAAAGGTATACTGTATGTACTGTGCAGTATGTTTGAACAAGTTCAAGCAGTACCATTTCGAATTCTGCATTAATATTTTAATAATAGTGTAAATATTTTTCAAGACCTCACCTACGAGGATATTGCCCTGGTAAAACACCAGAAGTATGAAGCCCTCCATCATTAGTTAGAGACCAAGGAAGGGGATAGAGAAGTTTTTAAATAGGCCAAGACTAGAGATAGGGCAGCCAAAGATATAACCCAAGCCATAACAGTGAAGGATAGCAAGGGTAAGGCTCTGTTTCCCCCATTTTGGGTAAAGAAGAGGTTGTAAGAGTATTTCCACAACCTCTTCAATGCTGCAAGGGGAGAGGATGACATTGACACCCATCCTACATCTTCAGGGGTGGTGGACAGCATAACAGAGGAGGAAGTAGTCAGGGCCCTTAGGAAGATGATGTGTGGCATAGTCTAGGGATGACAGCAATCTGGTGGCTAAGGAAACTTTTCAATAGGATAGCTATGGGAGATAGGACCAAAATTGTGGTAACTATAGAGGTATTAAGCTAATAAGTCATTCCATGAAGCTCTGGAAGAGAGTAATAGAATGTTGCCTTCAGGATTGAACTATTCTCTGTGGAAATCAGTTTGGGTTTATGCCAGGTAGGGCCACAAAGGTACCAATTTGCACTCTGACGCAAACGATAGAAAAGTATAGGGCAGCAAAGAAAGATCTCCATGCCATCCTTATCAACATGGAGAAGTCTTATAACAGTGCTGCACGACAGGTTTTTTGGAGGTATTATGAAAAAGCAGTTAGAAGAAGCATTTATTCGAATAGTTCAGGGTATGCATGGTTCCATAGCCAGGATAAGGACACCTTGGTAAAATACTGAAGGCTTCCCAGTAAATTTTGAGATGCGCCAGGGTTCAGCACTGGGGGCCTCCCAGTGAATTTTGGGATGCACCAAGGTTCAGCACTGCATTCATAACTTAGCAAGCAACTCATCCATAACCATAAGTAGCCCATCAGCTTTATCCATAACCAGAATGCTTTTCATTCTGGTTACAGATGAGCTGCTGATGAGAGTAGGAGAATGGGTCCCTCCGTCCATAGCATTTGCTTACAAATATTGGAAAACTCAGTGGCTGCAGAAAACAAGTAGAAAAGGGCCTTAACTAGAGTTTCCAAATATTCGGCTTCATCAACTATCTGAATATCGAATAATAAATTTCAAACTATTCGAATATATGTTCGAATAGTTTGAATTGTGAAAGAATAATGTAAAAGCTCTATTCCAGGATAATTAAAATGAGTATGATAAGATATAAAGTAAAAAAATTATTGTAAAATCAATTTAATAAATTGATTTTACAATATTTTAATTTGAAAAATGAAAAAGCATTAAATGTCTCAAAATAAAACTATAATAAAGTTGAAAAGGATGTTTCATAAGGCAGTAGTTAGGCCTGCTATGCTCTATGGCTATGCTATATGGACCAGATTGTTGGGCAGTGGGAAAGAGCCATGTAAACAGAATGCAAGTAGCTGAGATGAAAACGCTGTGGTCCATGAGTGGGGTGTCAAGAGCTGATAAAATTAGGAACGAGTATATTAGGAGTAGCTTGGGGGTGGGGGACAATGCAGAAATAAATGAAGTTTTTGTAAGTGAAGTTTTTTTGTATTTATTTGGTAGTTAAGGTTCAGGATTTCAGGGTTAAGCAAGGAGTTGGCAGATCTAGGGAATTTTAGGAGTTTTACAAGTGAAAAGAAAGTCAGTGGGAGATGGTAGCAAAAAGTAGCTTTGTACTGTAGCAAAGAGGGGCCACAAGGTGAAGATTAAAAGTAGATAGAGTAGAAGTGGTAGCCAGTTGGAAACTATTTAAGGGGCATAGGAGCTAGAGTGGGGCTAGGCAGAGATAACTAAGAACTGAAGGTAGAACAATAGAAAGTGTCAAGAGGAACAGGAAGTATGGGAAAGGGAGTACTTACAGTAGGTAAAGGAAATAATAAGATGGGGAAAGAGCAGGGATGGTTAGGGGACAAAGAAAAGCAGGGGAACCCTGAAATTCACTGCTACCCAGAGAATTGCAAGTTTCAGGGCCAAGAGGAGGGAGGGATGATTTAGTGTGACTGGTGCTACAGGTTGTTCCATAAGGACTGCACCAGCATCTCTCACCTCAAGGAATGTGGGGTGGATGGTCCAATGGGATACAAGGAGGAGGTGCATGTGGACAGCCATTGGAGGTGCTTAATGTGCTCCATTAAGTGGTCACTGGCTGTATCACAGAGGGACATTGAAAGGCTGGACAGGATAATGGGCCAAAGAACAAGCAGAACCAAGGTCATGGAGGAACACATTGACCTGCTGTCCCAGCAACTGGTAGAAATTCAGGGGCAGATAGGGAGATTAGAAAGTATGATGATGGCTAGTGCAAGGGAAAAAGGGTGGAAGAAATGGAGCACTAGACATGAAAGGTGAAGCTGTGGATGAGACAGCAGGAGCAAAGGTGAATAAGAGGGAGGCAGAGGGGAAGAGAAGGAGCTGACAAGGGGACATATTGCCAGACAAAGGACATGTGGACAGGTCAGTCCTAATCCTGGGAGATATGGATGTATCAGAGGGTTAAACCAATTAATTGATTGTAAATAGCAGGGAGAGGGATAAGGTGACTGTGGTATCACTGCCAGGGGGGAAAATCAGGGATTACAGAGACTGCCTTAAAGAGTTACTTAGAGGGGAAAAGATGGAGTGTTTGGTGGTCATCTGACAGACCTCATTGCCAGCTGTAGGGAGAGAAGAGAGTATCTATTAGAGTGTGCACTATCCCTACAAATGCTGTGAACAAGATGGGCAAGGGCATCCTGGATAAACAGAAGGCTGTGGCAGTACAGGAAGGACTTGGACATCCAGCTCATAGAAGCCCTCATAGAAGAGCCCCTTGATAGGACAGGAGAAATGCTGGATTGGAACTAGTAACCACCCCACAAAAAAAGGGCACCAGATTGATGAGGAAGCAGATGCAGGTATTTGTGAAGGAGTTCTTAGCTAGGAAGGAGCAAGGGATGCAAGGGTGATAGGGTCACACAAGGAAGTCTGAGGATTGCATTTGCAAATGTGCAAGGGGGAGGAGGAAAGGGAAGTGGATGGAGTTATGTGAAATTATGAGGCAAGAAATGGTAGATGATATAGGGCTGGCTGAGATACATCTAAGGGGTGAGGAGGGGTATGTAGATGATGAGGTCAATGCAACCTTCTGGAACAGAAGGGATGGTGAGAAAAAAGGAGGTGAGATTTGAATCCTGTGGGGGAAGAAAATTAATGGAATAAGGTGGGGGTTAATATTGTAGGGAGCATGGGTGGCTAAAGGCACAGAGAGGAGGTAGAAGCTGGCCATTGGGGTAGCATACATAGGAATAGAAGGTACAGGAGAGGGTTGGAATGAACATATATACAGCTGCTTACAGGAGGATACAGCTGCTTACTGGAGGGCTACCAAGTTATAATAGTGGGTGACTTCAATTACCATCTACAGGAGATGGATGGGGTATAAAATAGAAATGGTAGTGTTGCATGTTTGCTTTGATAAGGATAATAAAATTGTAATTTGATGATCACTGGAATGTTGGTTTGAGTAAAATAATCTTTATCAATAATTAACAAAGAATTATTTGCCAATTTCACAAAATTAAATAAAAAACCGATTTTGCCAAACGACATTGAAATAGATGTGTCTGAAAACATCAGCTAACATTGTTTTCAATCTTCTGTCATTCAAATTCAAAATTTGAACGTGCACATGGTCAAAGAATTTGAATGCATCATAACAGAAATTCTCTCTCATTATGCGAGCGAATTCTAAACCAGTGTTGGTTGCTATGGCAACCTTGAACCTCATCTACTTGGATGAGCATTGTATCCAAGTAGATACATACAATAATATGTGAGTTGCCACACTACTGCTGTAAGACGTTTAGTGTGAGGTAAACAGAAACATATGTGCCGCTGTGCAACTCCTGAACAAGTGAGGACAGTGGGAGAAGGTGGTGAAGAAACTACCATTTGTGATGTAGGTTTACAAGGAGTGAGTGAAGTGGAATTCAGTGTGTATCTCCGATCATACAATGTAGCTGTAGAGCAGAAAGCCAGCTTGAGACGATCGAGAGACACAGTGTCTCGTTTACAATGAATATCCAAGGTATAGTATCTGTTGTGTCTCTCAAGCACTGGAAAAGGGCCATCATAAGGTGCTTGGAAAGGATGTCCATGTGCTCCTCGCCAAACAAAAACATGGATGGCATCAACCATTGCTGGAAACTTGAAAAGAGGTCGAGATGGTGATTGTCATGGTGGATAATGCTTCAGTGCACCCATAGAGGAATGCAAACGATGGATATAATCATCGATAGGTAATATGCTCTGCTGCAAAGAAGTCACCTGGCAAACGGAGAGTTGTATCATACATTTCTGCTGAGGTGGTCTTGACGATGTTCCCTCTAAGCTGCACATGTGCACAGACATGCCCACACACAGCTCATAGGTGACATTAATTTGATGTGCACTGGGCTACTGGAATAACCAGTCAAATTGGTAAAAGTGCACTATTAGGGCTAATGCTAATGTGATATTAACTGCATACCCTAGTGGGCCTAGTCCTAGACCATGTGTACCTCTGTATATAATATTAGAGCATGCTAGATATACAGAGTTCCATGTCACAGACCCCCAGTGTATCAGCAAATACATGTGTATGTGCCGTAGTAGCAGAAGAAGTTCTCATTACTTGTACAAGTAAATAATGACCATGAAATAAGAGATAGACAACCCCAACCATGGAGTTTCTTTCACTACCATCTTGCAGTGAGCATAGCCTGAGCTTTTGACCTATGATATTCGACCTACCAGCAGCTTCTGAAACTACCCACTGACCAGTCATAACAGTTGGGATTATTTATTCATTTGGTTGTGGCTGCATGATTTTACATTCTTATCATGTCTTGTTCTGGTGCATGAGGGAATTAAGTATTATTTATAGTCAATTCTTTAACCTTGTCTAAAAGAAAGTTAAGTATAAGTGATAAAGGAATACCGAATAGAAACGCTCATGACTCATTTATTCTTGAGTGGTTAAAAATAAAAGTAACCACAGATACAACAGATTCAAAAAATGTTGAAGTGAAATTAAGTTTGATATACGACTACTGTGACGATTGTGGACTTAAATGTAAAATTTGTGCTGCATGTTTGACTAACAAAGGAAACAAAGACAATGAGTATGTAAGTGGTAAACGCTGGGATATGTGGAAACCGGATTACTGTATGCACCACTTGTCATCGTGCATCCACAAAGAAAACGTTGAAAGTTTGTACAGATGATGGCATGGAATTAGAGTGAAATGTATTTTGGCAGAAACGTCTTCAGAGAGACAAGCACGACTTGAACACAACGAATGCCTGCGATCAAGTGAGGAACAAATAAGAATTCTAATGGATAATGTTCTTCTGGCCATCAATTTGAACGCTTTGATGCTGTCTGTACAAACAATACATGACCATGTTGGTAAGTACGTTTTGATACTGGATAGTTGGCAAAGTAAGAACTATGCATTTGAGTTTGTTGAAGCCATCAATGAAGTTGTTGCAGATGATATATTTGCAGAACTTCGTGAGTCAGCGTTCCATACATTTATCATTGATGAAAGTGCAGATATCACAGTGCATACAATGCTAATACTTTACTTTGAAAACCATTCTCAAAATTCTTTGCTTTATAAAACAGTGTTTGGCAGAATCAACCAACTTAAAGCTGGCAATGCCCCAGCTCTCTAAATAGCAGTTAAAATGTTTTATGGTGAGCACAAACTAGACATGAACCATCTAGTTATGATAACGTCCAATGGGACATGTTATGTTGGGCTGGTTGGGCTGGATTAGTTGCTTTGCTGAAGAAAATGGTTCCTCGTATATCTGAACACTGTGTTTACAAACAGAGAAGACCTGGCACTTACTGATGCATCGAAAGATAATAGTTTGATTAAAAACATTGAGGTACTTTTGCATACCATTTATACTTTATTCAGTAGATCTTTGGTTAAAACATCTGCCCTTCCAGAATTGGCTAATGTAATCGATGTTGAGGTTATTTCTTTCTGGCCAATCCACGAAGTTTGTTGGTTATCATGACATTTGGCTGTTAGCACTTTTGTTAGAAATCTTGATGTGTTACTTTTGTATTGTGAGGAACAAGTGAATGATTGTAATGATCCCATATGTTATGTGGGGAGTGATGAATTGCATTGCACACACCAGTTCTTGTCTGATCACTGAAGTTAAGCTGCACAACCCCAGCTAGTACTGACGTGGGTGGCCACTTGGGAAAACTGGGTACTGCTAATACCCAAAAATCGTCGCATTAGTGTAGTGTCTGTGCAGCTTCTGCATATGAACTATGCTGTGGATGGGGCTCTATTGACCTTTGTAGTTGAAGGGCCCTATTGACCTCTGTAGTTGAAGGGCCCTATTGACCTTTGTAGTTGAAGGGCCTTAAAACACCAACAAAAAACAACAACAATGTATGTTATGTTTCTGTTATTGATTTTTTTCTTCTTGTAAGCATTTGGGTTTCTTCCCTAGGTTCTTCACCAATGTGGGCTTGATATTAACGAACAAAAAAAAATTTGTCTTTTTAGAAAGGAATCCTCTTTAATTTTCAGAATTACAATTTACTATGCATTAAATGTTTTAATCCTTGCTCCTATGCTAACAGAAAAAAAAGTGGCTTCACCTAAGCAATATATTGCTATTACAAATAAAAAAATGTCTTGGTGGTATTCTTATCTGAGCTGGTGGTGGAGAATATGAGTCATCATCCTGGAGGTGTCCTTGAATGTGTTGTGGATCCTGGTCATCATTAGGATGTCATCTCAGACAGCTTAGGGCTTGCTGTTGTCCTAGAGTCCATCTTGGTGTTGAGTCCTGGATGCTGGAGAGACATCTTTGTTATGTCCTCTATTTCAGTGGGCAAATGTGGTGCTGGTTTTCTTCCACTTTGGGTGTGGAAAGGTGGAGTGAGGTGTCCTCCAATTTGGTGAGGAAGAGTAGTCCTTCCTCTTGTGGAGAGAGGTGTGTGGTGTCTCCTTTCTTCCTTTAGCATCTTTTATGTATATCTTTCTGGGTCAAGATGGAGGGGTCTGATGATAGCTCAACTCCTGATTGGATGTTGAAAAGGAATATTCAATAAGGCCATTCCAGTAAGGGCCTGATTGGTCCTTAGGTTAACTTGTGATTGGTGGTTTAAATTTGGTAGGTTTTCTTGGAAGGTTCCACTTAGTTTTTTCTACTTCATAGTTTTTGCTGATATAAAGTTTTTTGCTATAATAAAGTCTTCTTTTCTCTTAAAAAATCTGATTCACATTTTATTGGGTAGTAGAAAGGGGGACAGGTATAAATTTGGGATGGTTCTTTCTATTTTTGTTGCCTGAAAAAAACTTTATCATGTGTCACCTTGTTTTGGAAAAAAAATAATCACTGGGTGAGTGGCTGCTTGGCAATGCACCTCAGGATTGCAGTGGAATTCAAAATCTATTTTCTTTTTGATGAGAAAAAGTGAGTGGCTACTCAGCAGAGCACTCGACTGTTGCAGTGATGTACTTATGTTTTGCAATTGGTATGAGATCCACTCTATCTGATAGCTCTTTTTACACTTAACCCTTAAGTAGGCGCACTGAGAAAATCACACAATTGGGTGCATGGGGTCACCAGCGACCCCAAATTCAATTGCAGATATTTTGTTAATGGAGTGACTTTGAAAAATAACAGATACAAATAATAATACATAATGCTTATTGCTTTAATTAAGATGAATTTTTGTTTACAAAATAATCAAATAATGAAAGGAAATCAAATTTTCAAGCCCATGTTTTGGATATACTGGCAGTCAGTGATTCCAGAAGAGTCAAGAAAAAAATCAGGAATCACTACTCTGATGAATCACTGTTGCCACAATCTGCACATAAGATTGTACATTGCTCCTTGCATACAAAATTCTGGCAATTGGAGCACTGGAGAGATTGTTTTTTTATCATCTTGACGGGGGCATAAATGACAACGTCCTCGTAAGGACCGTGGTCTGGTTTGCACTCCTGCTGCACCATGAGACATCTTTATCTTCCTCTTTTCTTGTTTTGGAGTAGCCTTTATATCAACACAGGCTTTTTTGCTCAGGTTCCACAAGTTTAACAGCTAAATGTAATATTGGGCCTCTAGAATTCAAAAACAGGCTTTCATTGTGTTTAGCCTATTACTTCACAAATATCCAGTTTGAGAAAATGAAAATCTAATTGGTATTCATTTGATATTTAAAATCAGCTGCTAAAATCACTAAAAATGTTAAAAATTTCTATGACATTAAAAGAAAATTAGCAGATGAAAAAGTTACATAAGTGGGTGCATGGGGTCACCCTCACTAGATGAACTGCACTTCTGAATGTTGCAGCAGGAAAAACCCCACAAAATTAGAAATGGCAATCAAAAATATGAAGCTACAGGGTAGGTCAGGTTTGCAAAATAATGCTTTCTATATTTTGTTTGCATTTGAATTGGCTCTGACCCCACAC
>JAAFCE010009109.1:8004050-8040370 GCA_013389805.1 Trigoniulus corallinus
GATTGTAGAATTGTAGAAATTTGATCACAGATTGTAGAATTGTAGAATCACAGAAATTGTAGAATTGTAGAATCACAGAAATTGTAGAATTGTAGAATCACAGATGAATTATAGACATTTGATCACAGATTGTAAAGATTGTAGAATCGTAGAATTACAGATGAATTATAGACATTTGATCACAGATTGTAAAGATTGTAGAATTGTAGAATCATAGAAATTTTAGAATTGTAGAAATTGTCCAAAAGGCCTGTCATGCATAATTCTCCACAAGTACCCTCAAAATGTGGTTAAACATGTCTTCGCCAGAGAATTTGTTGTGGAAGACAAATTCATGGAGGTAGGATAGGGATAATTCTCTGGAGGTCCCAAACTGCCTCTGTATTTTGGACTTGGCATGCATCCACATGTTTTCCACATTCTGGGTGTGGATGCCAGGGTCTGCTGGGTCCACAAAGTGATCTTCATGGATAATGACACTATGTGTATAGATGTTATTTTCCATGCGGTCTATGTTTGCATATGCAGCCCATCCATCAGAGATGATGTGTGTACCAGGGAGGATGTACCACCTGATAATTGGCTGAAGTACATCTGCTGTGCAGTTGGGGACCTCGACTAGGAAGCACCTCCTTGTGCCCCTCTCAATTCCCCGAAACACCCAATGGCCTTCTGGCCACTGGCCACGATAGTATTTGTGGTGGAAGAATTTGGATTCATCAATTTCAACACAAATTGGAATCCCATTTTTGTCGAGGCCTCCAATTTCATCTGGCTGGTTTTCCAACCACACAGCACACTCCTCACGGAGATAATTGCACCAATCGACACATGCATGTGTGCCATTGATGAGTGCCTCACATTTGATCACCTTTTTGGCATATCGTGAGCCCAGCAGTATGTAGCCATGATTATTTACCTGAGGGAGAGGTGGCTCCTGGCAAAGAAGGAGCCCTGCCATATAGATGTTTTTTGTGGCAGGTGACACAGCTCCACCTCTTACCTTCTGGATGTTGAGCATCCATGGCTACTGAACATGGTTGCAGGCACTGGGGGCAAATGTAGCTGTTTTTTAATAGCCCACGTCTTGCAGGCCACTGAATACATTGCTGCATATCTGAAATTTCGGTGACCAATGTGAGGTTCATCAGCACCTCATTCCTGGCACACATAGGAATCACTGTGTCAGGTGGCACAATGTCGATGAATGTGCGTGGTCTGCCTGCCATGATGTTTATTTTAAAAAAAGACACAAAATACAAAATACTTTAATTAAACTTTTAATTTAAAAAAACTCTACTTTTAATTGTCAAAACACTCACTAAAACACACTAAAAAATGAAAAATACACTTTAATGTAACTGAAAACACTTGGAAAACACCCTAAAAATAACAAAAATGCACTTCAATTTAAGTTATAATTTAAAAAAACACACACACACACAAAATACATTTAAATTTACCTTTCAATTTAAAAAAATACTACTTTTAATTTTCCAAACACGCAAAATAGAATACATCCAAAGCAGTGAAAACAAAATGTAATCAAAACCAAATGTAAACAGGCCCGGTATTGAGTATTACTTATAGTGTAACCTCCTAAGTTGACCACCCCCATATGTTGACCACCTCTTTATCTTGACCATGAATCATTGGATCCAAAATGCTCCCATAGGCATACCATTGTGGGCACACTCCATAAGTTGACCACCTCTGGATATTGACCACTGACCACCTACAGTTGGCACAACAGTCATCATCACCTCTCTATGTTGACCATTTTGGTGCAATCATGCTCCAATCGGCCAGCTGTGTACAAAATTCACTCTACCAGTCGCTCATAGGGGAAAACCCTTATCATCTACCAGACACTCATAGGGGAAAACCCTTTACACTATGCATCTTGTTGTCAAAGTGAACAAGTGTATGTAACATTATGTCAAAGCGAAAAATAGTGGAGCTAACAATAGAAAAGAAGGTGGAAGTTCTGGACCAAGTAAAGGCAGGGAAATCTCAGCGAAAGATAGCCGAAGATTTTGGGATTTCGAAAACAACAGTGGTGAATATTGTCAAGGCAAGGGACAAAATTTTGAAAGCATTTAATGAAAATTGTTCTAGCAGAAGGAAAAGGATTGTGGCTGATGATTTGGATCAAAAAGTTTTTAAGTTTTTCTCAAGTTGTCGATCCAAGAACATTCCTTTAACTGGGCCACTGCTTCAGGAAAAAGCAAAAGTAGTTGCCCAAGCACTGGGACGTGAAGATTTCACTGCCAGCAATGGTTGGCTGAAAAAGTTCAAACTGCGGCATAACATTCAATTTTGTTCTTTAAGTGGCGAGTCAGCTGATGTGAATCTTGTTGCTGCTGATGACTGGAAATCAAAGCTGCCTACGTTGATTGCAGATTACAGTCTGACAGATATTTTTAATGCTGATGAAACAGCTGTGTTTTACAGACAGCTTCCAACTCGCTCCCTTGTTCAGAAAGGTGATTGGTGCAAGGGTGGCAAACAAGCTAAGGAACACATAACTGTCCTTCTCTGCTTTAGTGCCTTGGGCAAAAAACTACAACCTCTAGTCATTGGTCATGCTGAACGTCCTAGAGCATTCAAGCAAAATAACGTGAATCCAAAAGACCTTCCAGTGCAATACTGCTTCAACAAAAAAGCATTGATGACCAGTTCTGTTTTTTTGGACTGGGTGAAAAGTGTAAACACAGCCATGAAGCGCAAGCAACAGAAAATTGTCATTTTGGTAGACAATGCTACTAGTCATGGACCCATTGAGCTCACAAATGTTTGGCTGCTGCATCTACCTCCTAACTTAACATCAGAGGTGCAACCTCTTGATCGAGGGATAATCCAAACAATGAAGCTCCACTACTGCTGGCAGTTGCTCAACATGTTAATTGCAAATGCTGAAGACTGCCAAAAGGCCATGGAGTTTAGTAAGTCGATCACTATTCTAGACTGCATTCAGTGGGTCACATCAGCCTGGCAATGCATTTCCAAGATCACCATTGCCAAATGTTTTCAACAGTGTGGTGTACCAATGGACAACCCCAACGTTGCTGAAATGGAGATTGTTCCCACTGATGAACAACTATTGAACATGGAGTTGGTCAGTGACCCTTGGTAGCAATACTGAGAGCATACTGGGTTTCTGTAATCAGTTCAAAAGAAACAGAGGAAGAGAGTGAGGAATTCGAGGAAGAGCAAGAGAATTTTCAAAATGTCACTGTTCAACAAGCATCACTCTATATTAAAGAAATAGTGTGCTTTGCAGCAGGCACCTCTGGAAGCTTAGTAGAAAAGGCATTTGATCTTCAGAAAGAAATCGAGCAAGTGCATGCCACATCCAAGTCCTCAAAACAAAGTGCAATAACAGATTTCTTTAAATCCACATAATATACTGTACATCCATGTTAATGCTCACAATATTTTTACATACATACTGTACATAAATGTACAGTAGAATCTCGTTATATCGAACCTCAGGGGACCGTGAAAAATAGTTCGATATATCCGAGATTCGATATATCCAAATCCGGAATTATATGTAAAGCTAAAATTTACATCTGGCAGGACCGGCGCTCAAGCTTCGATATAAGCAGGAATAAGCAGGATTTCGATATAAGCGAGTTCGATATACCGAAGTTCTACTGTATGTTATTTATACTGTATGCTCATGAAACCTACATGATTTCTTCTGATCTGTTCTTTTATTAAATATGTACAAATGTACATTTATAATTTTATGTGACCTCCAGATGTTGACCACCTCCATATGTTGACCGGTTTTGCTTGGAACAGTGACTGGTCAGGTTAGGGAGGTTATACTGTATGTTCGTTAGTTGGAAGTAGAAAAAATCGTCTGCTACAAGATATGCAACCATTTAGTACCGTAAAGGACAAATTTACCCAAACTTCTGTCTTCATAGCCAGCAATTCATTTTAGCAAATTGTTGGAAGTCAGAGGGAGTCAAGCCAAGGCTGTATGGTGCATGATGAAAGACTAGCTAGGAGGACGGAAGTTTCCTAGCAGTGCAGCCAAGTTGTGTTGGACACACCAGTTCCCATGAGATCACTGAAGTTAAGCAGCACAAGCCCACGTCAATATCAACATGGGTGGTAGGTAAAGAACGTTGGTTGCTGCAAATTACTCCTCTCCTTCATCCTTTCACCTACCTTCTCATCTCCCACTGGCAGCCTGGCTTACTCCTCAACCCTTCAAACTACAGTGGAACCCTGTTATGTCGATGGCATAGGGGTTTGCTAAAAAGCATCGAGATAACCAAACACCAATATGGCGGCAATGGTGTGGGTAAATAAAGAAGAATGTGCAATGCACATGAGTTTATACATACAACACATCTGCAGTGAACTACTACACCCCCTATTGTAGGCCATCATCATCATCATCTCACCCTTCTCCCACCTGTGGCAGGGTCAGGTCTGTCGGTTCTAGTCCTCCACTCCCACCTATCTCCCACCAAGTCCCCCTCCACCCTGCATGCCACCATGTCCCTTTCCACCACCTGCTCTGACACACCCCCTATTGTAGGTGCGGTGATGTTAATGGTTAACCTTCCATCCAAAACTTGACGATTTCTGGCACACACTAGAAGATGGGGTCTGTGATGACCCCAAAAAGACTTTGATTTTCAAGGCTTAAATGTTCAGATTAAGGGCATTATTATGGATATTGAATTAAATACCATCCATATAAAGCTTTAGAAAAGAAAATAATTTGTAAACATGCTGTAAAAATTCTATATTACCCCAAGAAGACAAGACATCATCATTACCATACCCTTATCCCACCTATTACAGGGGTCGGATCTGCAGGGTCTAGCCCTCTCCTCCTGCTTATCTCCCATCAGGTCTCCATCCACACCAGACACTACCATATCCTTATGGACATCCTGCTCCCATTTCTGCCTTAGTGACCAGCCAACCATGTTGGTACTAACTTGGGTTGCATTGCTTAACCTGAAATAAAATATGCTAATTGCTTAGGAGACCTGCCAACTTCCCTAGATAGGTAAAGAAAACATTGAGGAACAGGTACTCAAAGGTTGGTTAAGACTGGAGAAAGTGGTACCTGTGTAGACACAACTTTGTAGGTCTGGGGTCTGCCGAGACCCCCACCTTGTGGACGGAAGGTTAATACTGTATTCAAAAGCCAGCAGTCAAGGGGATTCTGGGATCGACATAACCAAATTTGAGTGGCAAATTTGACCCTTTTTGTGCTCGAGATATTAGGGGTCATCAACATAAAAGGATTGACATAAGCAATCAGAAACTAATAGGACAAAGGGGGAATTTGGTGGTTCCACTTCAAAAACGTCGACTTAAAAGGGTTGGCGAGTTAACGGAGGTCGAGATAAGTGGGTTCCACTGTCATTCAGAAATGCTGGCTAGGAGGGCAGAAGTTTGCTTACTTGAAATGCTGGCTAGGAGGACAGAAGTTTGACTCAGACAAACTGCAGACCAGTGTACAGAGTTGGCTGAAGGGACTGGCAGCTACCTTCAATGACATGGGTATAGGAAAGCTGCTGCAAAGTATCTAGAGAAATAGCTGGAATGTGTACCTGCATGTTCCAAATAAAGCACTTTGAATTTTCATAGTGGTTTCCATTTTGCAACTGAATGGACCTTGAAAAAATAGCCCTCATATAATGTACAATTAGGCTAGGTACACACTATAGTCAAGACTGTCTGATGACAGTCTATGTGCTCATCTTGAGGAATAAAATCCAATGTGCAGCTGCACACTTGACACATCATCATCATCATACCCTCATCCCATCTGCAGCAGGGTTGGGTCTGCAGGTTCTAGTCCTCCACCCCCATCTATCCCCCACAAATTCCCCATCCACCCCACACACTGTCATATAGTTATGGACAACCTTTTCCCTACATCTGCTTTTCTTCCCCTGCCCTGGGTGCTGCCAACCACCTCCATTCTTGAAATGGACCTGGCACAAATGGATGCATACTGCCTATGATGTTATGATGCCCAAAAATGAGTCATAGTGCAACCCTAATCTTACCAGACAGTACCAATGCTGATAACTTACACATTCACCATATTACATCTCACTTGAAGAACACCACATCCCATTAGCAATATGCAAGAGTGATGTGCTTTTTACAAAAAAAACGTTATGTGCATATACGAGTCAAAATTGACCTGCATTGGTATTATTATGGAAAACCGATTTGTAATTGTTTTTTTTGCTTACATTTGTGGGTATTGAGATTTTGTAAATTTGTTGAGCACATGAAACCTGAAGATGTTGCAAAATATGAATAAGCTTCTTAAACATTTTAATAAAAATTCCAAAAATAAAACTCGAAATGGGTCAAAAATGACCCAGTTGATCCTTCTAGTGTTAAAAGTGGTGATTTCAACATCAAAGACAGTGAGTGCTCTGGTAGACCACAAAAGTGCAGAGATGAGCAATTGCAGGATGACCCAACTCAAACTCAACAGTAATTGGCCAAAGCATTAAATGTGTCTCAAGAATCAGCAGACGTTTACGAGCAATGGGGAAGATCACTAATTTAGTGATCTTCCATGATTTGAATGAAATATCAAATGGAAAATTGGAAAGTCACTTGTGAAATGCTGAATCAACGCCATGAATGATAATCATTTTTACATCAAATTGTGACAGGTGGCAAAAAATGGATTTATTTTGAAAATCCAAAGCAGAAAAAAAATCGTGGCTTTCACCTGGTGAAGCTGGTTTTTCAACCAAGGCCTAATCACTTCAGGAAGAAGACTGTGCTTTGTGTCTGGTGGGATCACAGCAGAATTGTGAATTATGAACTCTTGAAGCCCAGTGAAACTGTTAATGCACAATGCTTCCACCAACAAATGATCAATTTGAATCATGCATTGATTGAAAAACGACCAGAATGGGCCGGAAGACATGGCAAAGTGAACCAGTGAAAGACACGTTGAAATCACTTGGATGGGATATCCTTCCACACCCACCATACTCCCCAGACCTGGCGCCATCGGACTATCATATCTTCGCATCAATGGGGCATGCACTTGCAGAGCTGCACTTCAGCAATTTCAAGGAAGTTGGAAAATGGCCCGATGAATGGTTTGCCACAACAGACAAGCACTTTTTCTGGCATGGTATACATAAATTACCTGAAAGATGGATGAAATGTGTGGAAGCCAATGGGCAATGTTTTGAGTAGCAAAAGTGGCAAAAAAGCTTTGAGTAGCAAAAAAAAGCTTTGAGTAGTGAAAAAAAAACGGAAAAAAACTGATGCATACACCTGGTAGGTGATGGTAGAAAAGCCTAAGTAGTTAAAGATGGCAGGAATATCACCAGCAGGGAAGGCATTAGGAGGATATTGATGGAGTATGGATGTGGGTTCTCCACTACAGGTGAAAAGGTGGTGGAAGGGTCAAACAGACTAATAACAAGCCAGGGATCATCAGCTGGAGAGGCTTGCTTAACCAGGGTAGAGTTAGATAAGGAGATCAATGCATTGAAGTTGGGAAAAGCATGTGGGGAAGACAAGGTCTTCAAGCCACTAGGAAGTGAAGGTAGAGAATTGCTCCTAAGGTTATTTAATGTGTTTAGGGGATGGAAATCTACCAGATGACTGGGGCATCACATGGGTAGTGATGCTATACAAGGGGAAGGGAAAGAGCAAGGAAAGTTTGGATAGTTACTGGCCAGCAGCTATAAACAGTTGCATGTATAAGCTATTTGCTGGGGTAGTAAGGAGGCGATTAGTGACAATAATAGAAGGGTCAAGCAAATTAGTAAAGTTGCAAAATGGGTTCCAAAAGGAGCATAGAACAGGCAATAGCCTGTCCATGATTACACAGATTATGGAAGTAGTACAAAGAAAGAAATGGAAGGCATTCTGCCTCTGTTTTCTGGATGACAAGGGTGCATATGATAAGGTGAATAGAGAAAAGCTATGGGCAGGTCTTACCAAGTATGGGGTTAATAAGGTGCTAGTGGAGCACTAGAGATAATTTCCATTGGGAGGGAAATTATACAGGACAGATAGGTGTGGACAAGGGGTTGTAACAGGGTTGTGCATTATCACCAATGCTGTTCCTTGTGTACATCAATGAACTGAGGATTAGCCTCCAAGAGGGCTGGGGTTTTCTCTGGGGGATGGTATCAAATTGCCTGTCATCTTCCAATGTGATGATATAGTGCTGCTGACAGAGACAGAGGGAGAGCTCCAAGAAGAACTGGATATCTGTGAACAATTCAGTAGGGATTTTCAGTTAGAATTTGGTCAAGACAAAACAAAGCTGATGATCATAGGAGAAAATAATGTGGTGCCTAGCAATAAGATACCAATCAAGCTTGGGGAGAGGGAGATAAATGTAGTGCCAGAGGTTACATACCTGGGGGTTAAACTCACAAATGTAGGGGATACCAAAAGCAATGGAGGAAAACATCATTTTGTAAGCTAAAACCCAGAGAAGGATTAATAAGGAAACTGGCATTTGATTCATTCTCAATGTATGAAATGGTTAGGGGCCTATGGAAAGCAGTAGCAGTTCCATGGCTAACATATGGAAACGAGGTTCTGTGCATTAGTAAAAAGTTAATGGACTGTATGGACGTAGCCCAAAGAAGGTTAGGTAGGATGGACTAAAGGGGAATAGGTTTGCAGCAGTAGAAGCAATACAAGGGGACATGGGGTGGTCTACATTTGAGCAGAGAGAAATGATTAGTCAGTTGGTATACTTATGCAGGATATGGGGACTAAAGAAGTAAAATCCAGTATGGCAGGTCGATGCATGGGTAAACAACATGAGAGTATCTACCAACTGGGAGAGGAGGGTAAACCAGATGTCAAAGAAGATAGGCATAACACTACAACCCAGGGAGGGCAAGGAGGCGGCAGCAACACTGCAAAGACTACTACCAGACAAAGTTAAGGAATGGGAGTTATGACAGTGGCCCACAGAATATGGAAGGAAGGACGGCAAAGAAAACGCTGAGGGTGTATGGGAACAAGCTTAACATAGAGAAGGAGGTAATCTATGACAATACGTGGGAGAGCTCACTTCTGTTTTGGGCAATAGCTGGGTCACTGGAGACAAAACAGAGGATGGCAAAGATCACACATGGGAAGGAGGACTGTGGGTTGTGTGGGGATCAAATGGAGGATGTCAGGCATGTGATCCTGTCCTGTCCAGCGCTGGACCACTGCAATAGGGGTTGGGGAACCCCCACATTAGAGGAGGTGCGGGGGGTGATGAGTTCTGGGGTGGAGCGGCTGGAATGGGTGCAAAAGGCAAAGGTGTTGCTAGGGTGCTGGTGGAGATCTAGGCATATGGGTCTAGCATGAAAAATCTCACTAAAGGTATCCGTCGCAAAGGATTGCATATTCATATTTACCTTTTTATTTTTCTTATCGCTTGTATTGATCTTTTGCCTTTCTTTGTTGTCAGTATGGTGGGATGGCCTTTTACACCCCCACCATGTTGACTGTCTTTCTGGGCCTTAATGACCATTACAGTCAACAGGCCCTAAAATCCCAGCAAACAACAACAACAGCTAGAACTCTCAGACCCGACTCTGCCACAGGCGGGGTAATTGTATGATGTTAATAACAATGTTGCAAATGCCAACGCTGTTACAATTGGGCCCTAATGACCAGTGAAGTCGATGGGCCCTAAAACACAAACCAACCAACAGCTGTTACAATATACTGTACAGGTCGCTCAAAATGTTCTATGCCTATGGTAAATATCTAAGTTTGCACTGTTTGGTTGGAGAAACGCATGGAAATCATGTTCGTGTGTGACAGTGAATGGGCCCCACGGTCATCGGATTTAAATCTAATGAAATTTTTATTCTGAGGATATCTGAAGTCACTATCTGAATTATCAGGACCATCTATTCACCAGGAAGGAGGATGAACGCCATGCAATACCCCAGGATTTTGGCCGCCGTGTGATCAATAACCTGAAATTCCTCCTGCAGACTTGTGTGGAATTTAACGGAGGACAAACAGAATTAGGCTGAAGACAGACTAACGACAATCGTCACCTACAAAATTGTCGGTGGAAATGCAACCAATGCATTTCAATGGGGATAATCAGACGAACGACAAAATGCAACCACGACAAAAAAAGACAAACTAACAACCGACAAACTAACTGTTTCTATGTGCATCAAAATACACGACGACTAACAGTTGTTAGTCTGTGATGACTTGCCTACAAATATGTAGTTGGTCGTCAATCGTTCGCCTGTAAGCAGCCTAAATAATTTGATTCTTCCTTTGGTGTGGACTTTTCGAACACCCAGTACACCGGGAACGTAATGTGCGAAGTGTCCTTTTGAATTTAGCAGAAGACTGATATTAACAGAGAAACTTCCGGTGGTTTTAGAAATGCAGTTCTTGTTTTTTACTCCCTTAAATCATGAAAGTGGGAAATTTAAATTATAATGATTTTATGATTACTCCTGCTACAAATTGAATGTGATTATATTAATGTATATAGGAACGAAATCATAACGCGTTAAACATGGCAGGTTTGTGCAGAGAAACTGAAAGTTTCGTTTATGCAATTTACCAATTTATTTAGTGCACTAAATTGTTCTTTTCAAGGAGCCCACCAAGAAGTTGATGAAGCACAAGTTCATGGGCTAGAAGTCGCAGAATTTGAACTACAAAAGCTTCTATCTAGTGAACTTTTACGATCGGAACGTCATAAAAAGAACTATGAGACGTTAAAAGAGGATCATCAACGGTAATACCCTCTTGGATGAGTATTGTTAACCTGTATCAGGGGAGCTGTACTAAAGCTTGTGCAAGCTTGTTGTAAATTAGTACTCTACTATGCCAGCATGTGCATTTTGTACCGGATGGAATGTTGCATTTACGAATTAGTATGTGATCTAAAGTTGTGAGGCGACATACATATAAACCTTTCATATTAATAATTAACACTAATAAAATATGCTTACTGCAATTACTGTGGGACCTGTAAATTTTGCATGATAAATAATGTATGCAGCTAGTGCAGAAATGTCTACAATGATATAGAACAGAGCACGTGGCCACCTGTTAGTGCATCTCCAAACAGTATATCGTCTTAGCAGCTTGTCCAAAATATCAACACCTGATTTTATTTTATTATAATAATTTATAATTTCTAATTCCCGTAGAAGCTCGATATAATGGGTAAGAATTGGCTTTCCACATCTCTAGGGTATGGTCAGTATTAGAATTATTTGCACCAGCAGTAATCAACAGACCAACGAATGCATAAAAGTCTGCTAAAGTAATATCTTTCCAGCATATATTCTGCTTTGTATGGTTAGCGGTATTATATGTATCACAAACCAATTTTCCTTTTTAGTTTGTGTGTTGCACAATAATGTCAACAATTTCCTCAGTAAAAATGCATATGAAGGTATTTTTGATGGACAGGGGTGCTGTGCCCCTGTTTACATCCCTATTCATCTCTGTACCATGGTATTCAATATGGGTACCCTAGCTGTTGAACAATGTGAAAATGTTTGGATGTTGACATAAGGGTTAGTTGAAAAATGAACTGCTAAAGTTTAATAACTTAAGATAGTTTAAGGAGTTGTGTTGCATCTTGATTTGTAATCAGATCAGGGGTGGCTCATCCTTAAGGGCTGCAGCCCCTCCACTATAATTTTTACAAAGCTCCCTATTTGAAAAGAAATAGTTAATAAACAGTGCTGCAAATGGGAACAATTATAGCCCTGAAACAGTGAATGAAAAAATGAAAACGTCATCATATTTGCATTCATCTGTCCCTTTCATTCACATGATATTTTTATCACTTCTTGGGCTACAATAGTTCTTGCCCAATCCATTGTGCTGCAGCAGGCAGCACTATCTATGCAAACATCAAAGTTTCATGGGCATCTTAGTAGCTGATTTATTGACATGTATTATGTCTATGATTAAAGCCAAATTTGCCAATTTCAATGCTATCATTTATTTTACTTTCGTTGCCCTTTTTCATTACACTTCTATTCATTATTTCGTTCATTCACACGTTGTTGTTATTGGTTCTTTGGCTGCAGTACTTCCTGCCCAGTCCGTCTTGCAACGGTGGGGAAGCACTATCTAAACAACTTAATTTTAACTTAAGGATTGGAGAATGGAATTTAATTTAAAATGAATATATAGTTTTTTTAATATTTTAATTTCTCTTAGTCATTTAAATTCACCTTCCCGTGGTCATCACCAAACAGATTTGCTAATACAAAGCTCCTAAGTGTATTAATGATTCTGACAAAGAGAAGCTTTACCTTATTTTTTTGTAAGATGTAATATATAAATATAAAAGTATATATATTATAATATTGGACTAGATCTCTAATGAGAAAAAAAAAACACTGTATAAAAGTGTTATACACTCGTCTCATCCCACCAACAGGAAAATTTAACTTTAACCGTGCTGCTCCATGATTGTAAATTCTCACTAGCCACCACAGAATCTGGTCAATTTCCATCATTGATGGTTTTCATTATCATCAAAAAGTTGGAATCTTTAAGCCAGTATTTTTAATATCACTGCAGTGAATTGTTTTTTTTTTCAGATTGCAAAATGAGTTCACTGCCCTTCAAAATCAAGTGAAGCAGTTGCTAAGTGAGAAACGCCAAATACAAGAAGTGAACATGGAGGCTTTGCAGAAATCTCAAAAGGAGCTCATTCAGACGAAATCGTTAATAGAAGAACTGAAACATAAGGTTTTAATTTCAAGCACCATTACTGGGGCGATATTTACTTTTCATGTATATAGTCATGACATTAACATCATTTTTTCTCTCAAACTAGATTTCTACTCCTAACCGAACAGAATTGCATGTAATCAAAAGTATGGAAGAAATTCATCAAAAATATATGCACGTTATAACATCAATTGAAGAAGAAAATTTAAATTGCAGGAGTCAGTATCATAAATTATGTAGTGAACACAATTTTATTAAAACTGAATTGGAAAATAGAGAGTTGGAAATGGCAAACCACTTAGATGCTGTGAAACATAAGTATGAAAAAGAGGTATGTTATGTGTGGTAGGGAAAATTTGGATTGTCGAATACGTTATATTAACAAAGATGTTTATTTATTTGAATTTTCAGATTTCACTTCTCAAGAGTGAGAAGGAAGCTCTCCAGAATGCCTTAATTAATGACAAGAGTAAATTAACTGATATGATTGCAGCTTTGCAAGAAGATAAGTTGAAACTTAATCATCAATTATGTGGTCTCACTCAAGATCTACAAGAAAGTAAATTACTTTTACAACAAATAAAAAATGATGCTGTTGAAATGGAAACTCAAAGTGCTAAACAAATGGCGGAACTATCAGCTATGCTAAAAGAATTAAATGTACGTTGAAATTATTTTGTTTTGTATGGGGGATGAGCTTTCAGTTTCATTAATTGAAAAAAATGTGGTATAAATTGTAGTAATTAACTATTTCAGGCCAAACAATTTTCTTTCTTGTACAGTACATAATGAATTTGTTTGGATTAATTATACTTGGTGTGTAGCTTTTAACTTTCACAAAAAAATTGTAGTGTTTAGTAGGTACTTTTTTCATATATCAGTGGTTGTAATACATTTTATCTTTACGATCTCTGAGGATGTGGTAAAAATTCATGTTAAATATAGTTATGAAGTCTACATTATGAAAGGTTTTTGAGTCTCAGTCATCCCAGCTAATTCTTAATTTAAGGATATCAAAGAAAATGCAAGAATATGAATATGTAATCTTTTGTGATGGATGCCTTGCTAGTGAGATGTTTCATGCTAGATCCATATGCCAAGATCTCCACCAGCACCCTAGCAACACCTTTGCCTTTTGCACCCTTTCTATCCGCTCCACTGAAACACCCACCACCCCAGGACCTCTTCCAATGTGCGGATTCCCCAACCACTCCTGCATTCATCCCCACATAATTCACAGCCCTCCTCTCCACCTGTGATTTTTGTCATCCTCTGTTTCGTCTCCAGTAACCCAGCGCTTGTGTAAAACAGAAGTGAGCTCTCCCACGTATTGTCATAGATTACCTCCCTCTCTATCTTAAGCTTGTTCCCAAACACTCAGCGTTGTTTTTGCTTCCATTCCCTTCATGACTTGTCGCCAATGTCCTAACCCGAATCCCTTATCTTTTTCCTGTAGTAATCTTTGCGTTGTTGTTGAATATGTTTACATAACCAAAATTGGTGAAATTTTGGATTGTGAAAATTTGTTACACTGAATATGATCATTCCCAAAACTCTCCCTAATGATCCTCTATGATTCTCTATTGAACCCTTTGGCAATCACTGACGTATACTAGAGTGAGCAATAGTTCGTTGCATTATATACGTAATTGCTTTGACCTTTAATCGAGTGAAGTCCTCTGTTAAAACGACACTTCAGCGTATAGAAATTTTTAGCAAAATTGGTAATAATTTTGAATTATGGCTAACAATTTGAGATTTCATCATTTTAGGCAATTTATGCAAATGAATATTGACGCTTGATTTGATTGATAGTTTGTTTCTGAGATTTCTTTATGCTATACATATCATAACTCAATTTGACACATTAATTATATTTTTTATTGCAATTCGTTACAGTTGGAGAAAGCATCACTAAATAACCAGAATAAAATTCTGCAACAAAATGTACATGATCTTAAAGATTCATCCTCTGAACTTAAAGCACAACTAACGAAATTGACTTCAGAATCAAATCAACTTCATCGTCAACTTAAAGAAGCAGAACACAAAGCTGATAGTGAGAATGCAGCTTTTAAAGCAATCCTTTCAAAACGCAGATCAGAATTTGAAGAAGATCTAGACAAATTGGTCAAGCAGTTTCAAGGTAAGATCTGTTCATGTTCAGTGGCATAGCATAAGTATACTATTCCTGGGCATATTCTGGAATAGAACTGATTCAAGGTATATCACTGCATATTCGTAAAAGGCTATTGAAAGGGTTATGTTAGATAGTTAGGGCAAATGACGTAAACCTTAGCAAAAATCTTAACATGTAAAATTTACGTCATAAAAGGCTTTTAAGTCATGTTCGTCTGCTACACTGTGCACAGCAGCATCAATGCGTCAAATTACAAACCTAAACTTTGACGCATGTACGTATCGCTAACTTGTGTCGTTAATGTGTAGTTGATTAATGGAATCTTAATTTTCCAAGTTATTTGAAGCATTTTTATAGAGCAGTGATTCTCAACCACTGTGCCGCGGCACTTTAGTGTGCCGTGAGATTCACGAGAGTATGCCGCAAGGTCGGGTACCCATCTTGTCCCTCTGACTGGACACAAGGGCGATATATTGGGCAGTGTTTTCCCACAGCCGGTTGCCAATCAAAGCTGCAATTCCTATGCTATTTATCATCTTTCTACTGTTCGTTGGGACATTCCACTGAAAATACCTGGAAATTTTGGTCCTCTACCCGTTCCATATAGAGAGGGTTCTTCCATGTGCAAATACCATCGTACACCACACGGGACCTCGGTTTTACTTCTCACCCGAAAGAAGGTGCACTCAGGGCTTCTCTCTCAGGGCTTTTCTTTGGCGTTTGTGTACCTAGAAATGTGTCGTTGCTAGTGTGCCGCCAAATTTTGAAATTAGTAAAAGTGTACCGTGGCGAAAAAAAGGTTGAGAATCACTGTTCTAGAGGATAGGTAGCAAGAGTAGTTTGCATCCTTATTAAGATACAATATTCTTATTAAAAATTGTTCCAAACATGAGGGAAATAAGCATTGTGGGGCATTATATAGACTGAACATAGGGCCTAAAACACATGGATTTGTCAGTCACTAGCGGTTTTTTAATTAATATAATTTTATTAAATGATAAAAGGAATTTTCAGATAGTGGAAATTTGAGCTTGTCCCCAAACACACATTTATGAATGATTCAACTATGTTAAGAACTTGCAATTAAAACTTGGGCAAATTGTGAAGTGTTAGTAATTTATAAGGTTAGTAATTTATTTTCTTGTTGTGGATAAGCTTTAACACTACTTAAGATTTGTGCTTTTCTGCGCTTTTGTACCTTCAGTGAAGTGAGCAGTAATGTAAAGTGCCCAAGTATCGTCCCCTTAAACAAATTCTTCAATTCCGAAAAATCGCTTGCAGGTAAAAATAATTAAAAAATTGATTTAAGTTTCTCAACTCCATCCCTACTTAAATAGCTAGTGTGATACTACTAAATAAAATTTTGTAAACCAAAGAAAAGTAAAAACTTATAAGAACACACATTTTGATTTTTCTAAAATGGTGTCCCAATGCCATCCCCCTTCCAGCTAACATCTACTGAATTATTTTTAGGGAAATTTTCATTAAAACAGAGTTGGCATCTGTCATAATAAATTTATTGAGATGAAAAATTTTTATGCACTTTTATACATCAGTTAAGCATGAAGATGACAGAGTATTTAGCTTTCAATTGGGGATGTCAGGAAAATAGTGGGGACGTAATTTCTAAGGACGAACTGGTGACGAAGGTGCAAAAGGTAAAGTACTTAGGATCAACATTCCAAAGCAATGGGGAGATGGACTCAGATTTGTACCATTGGGGGATGGTTGAAGTGGAGACAGGCAAGTGAAGTCCTGTGTGATAGGAATGTCCCAATCAAGTTGACGGAGAAGTTTCCCTGAGCAGTGGTTAAGCCCGCTGGCACAAATTTTGCTTCTGTTAACGACGACGCTTCAGTTGACAAACACGCATGCATGGAGTGGATAAAACCCTGCACACAGCTACGTCCGCAGCAGCAACCCAATTTACCCATCATGAATGGGTGCTGTAGTCCTAAGAACATTTTCCTCATACCATTATCCCGCCTGTGGCAGGGTCGGGTCTGCAAGTCCACTGAACATTCTCTGACTGGGGGAACCCCAGCCAGGCTTCTGGAACCTACAGGAAATATTGACTGTGTTATCTTTGGGGGGATGCCGGCCTACGCCACCAGTAGAGTCCTAACAACAACTGTTGATATTTTGATTTTTCTTTAATTAAATTTATCCATCGCTATGGCTTAGAAAAGTGAAAATTGTTAGTGAAGGTGGTGTTAAAATCCTAAATGAAATTATAGCTAAATATGAAAGTGCTTTTGTGTGGTGTTCATGCATATATTTATTTCCTTTTTGTATGCTGTATTTCCACACAGAAAGCCATAACATGTTGAAAATTTTCTAGGACAAAAAGGCGCATTATTGCGATTTACATTAATTGCAATGGGAGAAATTGAATCGGATCACGAACTTTTCGGTTTTCGAACAGCTGAGGTATCACTAGCCGAGATTGTAATGCAGTACTGTATATGTGCGGGGTGTCGAGAGCAGATCTAGTTAGGAATGACTATTTTAGAGGAAAGTATTGGACATCGTGGAAAAAAGTGGGGGAGAAAAAACGAGGTGATATGGACGCGTAGTGAGAAGAGGGAGGAGGAGATCGTTAGGTCCATTTCAGGAATGCAGGTGGTTGGAAGCACCCGGGCAGCGGGAGACTGAAGCAGATGTTGGAGCTGGTTGTACATAAGGATATGGATATGGTAGTGCGTGGGGTGGACGGGGACCTGGTGAGAATTGGACGGTAGTGGAGGGCTAGGACCCATAGACCCTACCCTGCTACAGGTGGGATAACGGTATGATGATGATTTTATATGTACATACAGTGGCGGATCCAGGATTTTCGTCAGGGGGGTTGAGCTTGTAGGTCTTGTAATTAACTAGGTTATAGCTTTTAAGTTACCTATTGCTGTGTTTAATTACAGTAGCCTAATATCAATTTTGAAATTATATTCATCAAACTTCAACTCTGCTACATTATAATAATAAGCCATAGAAGCCGTAAACTCATTATAAAACGGCCAGCACATGATTATATATGAATCAAAACCATTCTAAAGGGTTGGGAAATTATAAAATATAAAAGAAGACATTATGAGCGTCCTAAATCAGTCCCGGGGACGAATTTCAGAATCTCGAAGGGACCGGATTTAGAATTCCAGCTATAACAGGAAAGTCGTCAGCTCATGACCAAACAACCACAACTACACGCTGAATTGCGTTGGGCACACCAGTTCTCATCAGATCACTGAAATTAAGCCTCGCAGCCCAAGTTAGTACTGTCATGGGTGGATGGTTGGGAACACTGGGTCTTACCTCACCCACGAGCAGCCTCCACAGGGTCAGGCCTGTTATGGCTGCTTGGCCGACTCCCCCACCGTTTGGCATAACAAACTAACACTCTTTCACGGCTTTGACAGATGGAGCACAATATTTAAGGAGTAATCTATAATTATCAATAGCTAAATGATGAAAAATTACCCTGAAGTGTGACTATAACTTTAAATTCGATTCTACAATGTAGTAATCTCTCACAAAAACTATTTTTGTCAAATTTAATCGTTAAAGCAGAAAAAAGCAACTGCATCAGAGCCAGTAGTAAACTGAATGGTTCTGAAGACTTTCATGTGCTGTTCTGAACGCTTTCATCATTGTCCATGGAAGTTAATGGAAGGGGACGAATTTAGGGTTGGGAGGACGGATTTGGGGCACTTTACTATAAATGGGCCTGGCGAGGTCGTAGCAGAACAATGGTAACAAAGCCTGTCTTATTACAGATCGTGCTGCAAAAGAGAGCGAGAAACTTCAACAGTGGCAATCAGTACATCAGGAAGATGTTAAAATCAAAATTAAGCTTGAAGAAGAAAAGTATGCATTTTTCGTATTCTACACGTGGACAGTGGTCCGTTCATTTAAAATTATGTTTGTCTTATTGATACCTTAGACGTGCTCTCATCGTCACTTGCCAGAAATTAAAAAATCGTTTTTTGGAGTTCGAAAAGCAGAAAGATGACGAAATTGCAAGATATAACAATCGACTTTTATCGTTAAATGAGAGTAAATCAAATTTGGAGCAGGAAGTGGTACTTCTGAAGTGAGTGTAACTGGTAATGAAAATGTTACCCATATTTTATTGGTCTTTTAGTTTCTAAAATGTTATATCAAACATTTATTTTGATTAATTTTTCTCATTCAGAGATAAATTAAAAAAGTACGGTGATCTTATGAACGAATTATCAGAAAAGGAATCTGAAATAGGGACTCTTCGATCTCAGAACAATAAATTGAAGCAAGATTTTCAAACCATGTGCGATGTGGAAAGTCGACTTGTAAATAGCAACCAAGAACTAAATACTGCCATCAAAGCTGCACACGAAGAATTGCTGGTTTATAAAAGTGATGAACATCATTCTGCTAGGTTTCAAAAATTCAAAAAAGAGCAGTCCAAATGGAAGCAAGAGAAACAAGATTTAAAAATACGAATTTCAAAACTGAATCATCTTATTAAAACTTTGACCCTAAAAGTTAAAACTAATGACAAAACGTATAAAACCGTAAGTGGCGGAATGCTAATTAGGCCACAATTAAAACTGAGAAAGGTTTTCGACTATACTAAAATAATTCTTATATTTTTGTAGAAATCTTCCAGGTACAGCAAACTGATCACAAAGTTGAGGAATAGGATTCAGCTGCATAATGCTAGAATTCTGGAGTTGGAAGTTGAAAATGAATCATTGAAGTAACCATATTTCACACGCTCTGATGTATGTTGTATTTAGTGCAATCACGAAGTTCCATAAAAATCCATTACTTTGGAAATGTGCCTGAATGAAAAATTAACATGTGGGGCACTAGGCAGCATGCTTGATTTACTGCACCAGTGGTTCCAAGCTCCATTGGGGGCGGCAAATTGCGTTGGATACATCAGTTCTCGTCTGATCACTGATGTTAAACAATGCAACTCAGCTAGTGCTGACATGGGTTACCGCTTGGAAGAACTTGGTACTGCTAATACCAAAAGCCGTCGCATTAGGATACTGTTTGTGCAGTGTATGCATTAGACCTGTGCAGTGGACGGGGCTGTAATGACCTTGTAGTTAAAGGGCTGTAAAACACCAACAAACAAAACAACAATCCAGGTTCCATAGTGGATCGAGCTGGGTTGGCTTCTTTCGGTCTAGAGAGCAGAACCAAGTGGGCCTTCCTTCAAATGAGAAGTAAACCTGAGGTCCCGTGTGGTGTATGATGGCATTTGCACGTAGAAGAACCCTCTCTACTATGAATCGGGTAGATGGAGCAAAATTCCCGGGTGTAGGAGCTCTCCGCCTGGCGAGCTCCACGCTACACTACACTAATGTGGCGATTTTTGGGCATTAGCGGTATCCAGTTTTTCCAAGCGGCCACCCATTTCAGTACTAGCTGACGTTGCGTTGCTTAACTTCAGTGATCAGACGAGAACTGGTGTGTTCAATGCAATTTTCCGCTGCCTTGGCGTCGTTGGAATGCCCAATGAACAGTAGACCAGGAGGTAAATAAACATAATGGTTGCAGCTTTGGTCGACAGCCGTCTGTGGAAAAACACCGTCCAATATATCACCACAATAAAAATAACCCTTTCTTGGTCCCCTGCAAGAATCCAAAGAATCCAAAAGTAGGAAGAAAATGTAGGGTTCCCATTTTCACATTGCCTCCCTATATGAGAGTCACGAAAGGGTTCGTTTTTGTATTATTTAAAGGATCACAAAATGTTGATAGTACTGGCTTGGGCGACAGCTTGGGAACACTTGGTACTACAGTAGAACTCCAATTATCCGAATCAATCGGGACCGGACCCCATTCGGATAATCAAAAATTCGGATAATTGGATTTTTTCCGAAAAAAGGGTCTAATTTAATTTATCACTGTTTGTATGTTGAAAATTGGAGAAAAAACTATTTTTAAACGAAAAGAGCTTTTAATTAATTAAATGAAAAGACAACCTTTTACATATTAAGCATACTTAAAAAGGCTGTACATTAGTACAGAACGTACGTGTACCATACTGTAAATGAAAGTCATTGCTTGCTGAACATCTTGGTCAAAGTAAGCTGTTTGACTGTCGGTATCCGTTTTCGGGCAGCCAAATCGCGCGTTATTTTGCAAATCGCAGTACGTTCCTTCTTAATTTTTTTTTCTGAAATTCAGAAAGCAATTCGGATAGTCGGAGTTTGGAAAATTGGAGTTCTACTGTACTAATACCCAAATCGTCATAAGAGCGTAGTGTCTGTTCAGACTCTGCACTAGAACTACGCAGTGGACGGGTCTCCAATGACCATTTTAGTTGAAGGGCCTTAAAACACCAACGAAACAAAAACCAAAATTGTAGTATCCGAAATAATCGATCGTTCTGCAACTTTGTGATTGCATTGTATGTCCTGCTATTAATTTTTAATTTGCTTCAGGAAATTTGTGCCAAATAGCGTCCATACTCAAGTAAAGCGACAGCTACACGAACTGCAGAGGCAACATGAACAGTTTCGCAAATTGTTGCAAACGTACCACCTTTTTGGTGGAGAGGCTGCCATAAGTGCTTCGTTTACACCGTTATGGAATCTCACGGAACAGGAAGTACAACAGCAAATATTCCTAAAAGAATTTCAAGATCGACTGAAGAACTTGCAAGTTGCTACAAGTAGGATTTGTTCCCTCACACAACTGTTAGAATAGTAGTGCCTTTTTGTACCAATGTCACTAAACGGCTTTTCGAAATACAGGCTAGAAGATCAGTTAGCTGCCAAAAGCTGTTGATGCCTTCAGGCTTGCTTTCTTTCATCTGGACACAGATGCAGTCACACGAATGCTTAAATTGTCTAACAACCAAGTGACGTGTTCAGGAACTTCTCTAGTCTTGAGTAAATTACAGTTGGGTCTATTTTTATGCGATTTCCAAGTTGTGTGGTTTGCGTTTGATTAAAAAAAAAATTCGCTAAATATGCATACTGTATGCTTTTTCAAGAAGTATAGTCAGTCTAAGGCCCATGACACTGATAAAATCCACCGACCATTGTATTAGCCAGTCAAAGAAGTTTGGTCTGTCAGAAATTAGCATACATAATAGGGGTTTATGCACTTGTACATGACACTTAACAATCATACCATTATCATCATACCCTTATCCCGACTGTGGCAGGGTCGGGTCTGCAGTTCCACTGAACATGCTCTAAAATTAAAACTTATTTTGGAGGTGATTTGAACATTTTTAACCATGATGATGTAGAAGAACTGCTGGTGGATGATGTCTTAAATGACGATGATATTATTAAACTAACTTTAGGTGCGGGCTGGTGTCAAAGTGTCCCCAGACACATTGAGGTAATTTAACACATACCTCAAAGTGTCCGCCTTCACGTCAAAGTGTCTGGGCCGTTTTCCATTACCTGGGGTAAGTTATTTTGATAGAAATTTCACCTTGATTCACGTTAGACATGTGCTCTGCAGAAAAGAGACAAATTCGGGTATCTGCATTCGGACCTAGATGGTGGGCACTTTGAGGTACTCAAAAATTGTCTCAAAGTGTCCCGCCGGACACTTTGACGTGTGACACCGGCATCCCCCCACAGACAACCCAGCCAATATCTCTTCGTGTTCCAGACGCCTGACTGGAGTGTCCCAGTCAGAACATGTTCAGGGAACCTGCAGATCCGACCCTGCCGCAAGTGGGATATGGGTATGACGATGATGATGATGATGGTTAAAACAAAAGTCTGCAGAGAGTGAGAAAAAAATATGTTTGTGAAAATGTATTGTCTATATCAAAGAGATCTATTGCAAAGACAGTTATTTCTGATGATGAAAGTGATTTACAAACAATTTGCAGATGGTGTATACCAGAGGTTCCGAACCTTTTTCTTAGATTCACCCCTTTTAAAAGTATGTGCTTAGTTCATAGACCCCCCCCCTTACACTTTTCTCTATAATTTCCACCTGATATACAGTATGCAAAACCCCGTCTCGGTGGCGCATTGGGTAGCGTGAGTGCTTGGTAACTGTGTCAGTGGTTCGTGGCTCGATACTGGACCGAGGAGGGTTGGCTTCTTTTTGGGCAAAATAGGTGCTTCAAGTGCTCTTTCCTGTAGATGAGAAGTAAACTGAGGTCTCGTGTGGTGAACATAAATGAACTCTCTATTATGCAATGGGTAGATTAGGTGAAATACCCAGGTGTAGGAGTTCGACTGAGTACCCCAAATGAACCAAAGGCTAACGCTATACAAGTATTGGGTTGCAGCTTTGGCAGCAACTGACTGGAGAAAACACTGTCCAATATATCACTCTTGTGTCCATTCAGAGGGAGAAGATAGGTACCAACCCTGTCATAGGTGGGGAATGGATTAAGAGTTGCTTGTTGACCTTCAAAGGAAGTAACGAACAATGCATTCAAATAAATGTTTAGATGTCGACCCCTTGACCATCATTGACCCCCTTTAAAATTCCATTCACCCCCAGGGGGTCGATACCGACCCTGGTGTATACCCTTACCAGATAGACAATTGAATTGAAATACAATTTTATTTATGGTTCATATAAATCTTCTTCAGTTTCCCAAAGAAATTTATTGGTAGTGGCAAATTGCGTTGGACACACCAGTTCTCATCTGAAGTTTAGCAGCGCAACCCCAGCTAGTACTAACATGGGTGGCCGCTTGGGAAAACTGGGTACTTCTAATACCCATCGTCGCATTAGTGTAGTGTCTGTGCAGTCTCTGCATAAGAACTATGCTGTGGACGGGGCTCTAATGACCTTTGTAGTTGAAGGGCCATAAACCACCAACAAACAAGAACAAACAAATAAATTTATTAAGAAACCTATTTTCTTTAACATCAACAAACTTTTTTTATGTGGTTGTACATTCAGTTTAATTCGTTATTTTGGAGTTATGTGAATTTTAAAAGTTATGGAACGTATTCCTGATTTTTCTATAGACTTATAGTCTCGTTTTATGCGAATTCTTTTTATGCGATTTTCTGAGGAACGTCTCCCCCACATCAAAAGAGACCTGACTGTATATTTATGGAGATAACATTTTTTGTACTCTTCAATAAAATTGCCTTTATTTACAGTTGTAATTATTAGTGATACCATTTGTTAGCATAAAGATGCTGATCCAAAGCGACCTTGGTGATGCAGAGATCAGGTGCTGGCTGCTGCGTCAGTGGTTCAAGTTTTGATACTAGATTGGCTTAGGTTGGCTTCTTTCAGGCAAGATAGATAGGCCTCTGCCTATGCCTTCCATGCGAAGTAAAGCCATGCATCCTCAACGAACAGTAGGTTGACAATAAATGAGCATAATGGTTGTAACTTAGGTTGGCAGCTGCTGCATAGAAATACCTCAATTTGCTATGAATCCCAGTGGGAGAAAAGTGGATACCCGATCCTACCATAGGTGGGTATAGGCAAGGAGTCTAATACAAGGAGTGACAGCTCCACCCATTTCTTGTCTTCATACCTAAAGAGCGCCATCTAGTAGATGGAGTTTACAAACTGCTTGTTTTCACGTGCTAGCTTGCTTATTTACAAGGTTATGTCATTTCAATTATTATTTATAAAGTTATTATCAATTGTGGATATAAAATTGTTATCAATTGTGATTATAAATTAATTATCAATTGTAATTTCAAGTAATTTCAACCATGAGCAAAGGAAGAGGAATAGTTTGTGCTGCAATCAATTGCTCAAAATCCATGCAATGCAGACCAGATTTGTCTTTTCACAGATTTCCTAGAGAAAAGGAGAGGTATGTTACTTGCAAGTCCTTACCATTAACCACTAAACCTATATACAGTAGTTGTTTCAAAATAGAACTGTACTTTCAAAAAACTGTATATGCTGTAGATGTGCAAGATGGGTGCAAAACTAAGAGGGATGACATTCGAAGATACTCATGTGATAAACTGAATGCCAACTATCGCCTATGCAGTGAGCATTTTGAAAATAGTCAGTTTATGAATGAAACAAAAATGAGGTTAGTTTGGAATGTTATCCCAACTGTTTTTGATGTTCCAAACGTCCCCAAAAAACTGGCAAATACTAGGAAGTCACCAGCTATTAGAAACACCAGTATGTATGACTTTGCATCTAATGTATAACTGCTCTGTAGAATTATTTCAAAAACGAACATCATTGTATATTTTATTGTAAGCTGTCATAGAAAGATGCACCACTCCAAATGTAATGCCATCCAATGCTAAATCTGATACTTCTTTGCTTGCTTCCTGTAGTTATGAACATCATAGTGCTAGTGCTTGTGGTGGTAGGGTTAATCAAGTTGCATTTGCATGTCCTACATTAATATCTGCCTTAATTTCATTTTCTTTGACCAATGCATGGCAAAATATGAAATTAAAACTCAGTATTAAATTATTTTGTAATACTTTGCAGTGAACTCTCCCTGTAAGCAGAAGTTATGCAGGAAAATCAATACAATGCACAAGAAGTTGTCACACTGTCAAGTTGCCACCCAAGAAAAAGAAACTCAGATCAAGTTCCAAAAGACAGATATCCATTCACTCATGGAATTGCTTGCTAGGTACTTGCAAGGTCCTCAACTGAAACTAACTGAATAAATGATTTTAATGAAACAAAAGTAAATTTGGCCACAGGTGGGATGTTGAAATGAAGCAATTTGCTTTTAGGCTGTATCAGCAAAGTGCTCATGGCTATAACTTCCTTAAGACTTTTTTATGTCTGCCATCACATTCCACTCTAAAAAAACTGGATGTCTGGTCTGAAATGCAGAACAGGTCTGGATGAGTCACTCTTGATAGCTTTCAAATCAAAAATCGAGTCTTTGAATAGTTGTGATAAACTTTGCATTCTATGTTTTGATGAAATGGCCCTCAAAGCATCAATAACATATGATTCAGCCAGGGATTGACTAGTGGAAATGGAAGACTATAATGCCCATGGGCAATCTAAGAAAGTGGCAAATCATGCCTTGGTATTTTTGGTTCGTGGCCTATGTGCCTCTTGGAAACAACCACTTGCATTTTATTTTTCATGTGAAACCACACCAGCAGCCATTCTTAAGAACATCATAGTTGCAACATGTGAAAGCCTTTTTTTACATAAGCCTCAAAGTTGTAGCCACAGTGTGTGATCTTGGTACTTCCAGTTGAAAATGTTATTCAGACCTGGGAGTAACATACCAAAAACCATATTTTTCATTAAATGGTAACCAGATATTTTGCTTCTATGACCCCCAACACTTGTTAAAATGTACAAGGAACAACTTAAAAAAGTATGATTTGCAAACTGATGATACAGTAATAAGCTGGAAGTACATTGTTAAATTTGTTGAAATGGATAAAAAAAAATAACATTCGAATGGCTCCAAAGATCACACACATTCGGAGGTGCCAGGTTTCTCAAAGATGATTGTTTCCTTAGCAACTCATATTTTAAGCCATTCTGTTGCTGCTGGAATTTATACATATACATCTGTTGGGTTATTGCCATCAGAAGCAGCATTTATAGCTGAATTTCTTGAAAGGATAGATGGCTTGTTTGATGCTTTTAACAGTAGTATGTGAAAGAGTGGGAAAAAACTTTGACATCCAGTCACAGTCACCAGCAGTCATATCTGCTATTTAAATGATTGTCTGTTGTGGTTGGAGAAATGGAAATTTTTGTCAGCTTCTCATATCCAAATACATTTTGTGGTTGGATGGAAGCAGACAATAACAGCACTCTGTGGTTTATGGAAAATGTTACAAGAATTTAATGATCCTGTTAATTTCTTGTGCACAAATTGAATAAACAAGGATCCTATTGAAAACTTTTTTGCAGTGATGAGGCAGTGTGGGGGCTGCAGAGATAATCCAAATCCCTATCAATTCCAGGGAAGTTTTAGAGCACAATTTTCAAATTCTCTGTTTAGAACATCAACATCTGCTAATTGCAAATTTGATGCTGGCAAGATATGCCTTACTTTTGAGCATTTGTCAAAAAATATTAAAACATAAGAATTTAGGATGGAAACAGTGCCTGACTTTGATATACCACCTAGTCAAAATCAGACTGTCCAATTTGGTGAGCTGAACAATATCCCTGCTGCCAACACATTGTTCTATATTGCTGGTTACTTGCTGTTCAAGTGTGACCATAACCATTCCTGTTCTGATGGCAATTGCCATATTCTTTATTCTACAGATAGACTGAAGTCATCCCAAATATGAAATATTTTCAACTTTCAAGGCATTCAATTCAAATAATGAAGGTGATTTTGGGAAGTTAAAAGTACCTAGCAAGGAATTTCATGAGTGTGTATGCCTAATGGAAAAATGTTTTGTGCATACATTTAACTCACTTATGTATCACTTGTATCACACACGTCTAAAATTGTTTCTAACACATGTCTTAAGGAAGTGGGTGAAGCAATTAGAAATGACATTATATATTTGTTTTTGGATGAGACTGTACTATGCCATTAAATTTATAAACATGGAATTAGTGGGAGAGAAAAAAAAGAAATCAAAAATTCATTAAATTGAAACATATGTAGTTGTACCATTTCTCAATTTACAAATTATAGTATGTATGTATATAAGTCCCGCCGCGGTGGCGTAGTGATTAGCACGCTCGGCAACTACACCAGTAGTTCTAGGTTCAATACTGGACCGTGGTGGGTCGGCTTCTTTCGGGCGAGAGAGAAGCCGCGAGTGTGCCTTCTTTCAGATGAGAAGTAAAACCGAGGTCCCGTGTGGGTGTACGATGGCACTTGCACGTAAAAGAACCCTCTCTACTACGCAACAGGTAGATGAGGCAAAATTTCCAGGTGTAGGAGCTCGCCCCCTGGCGTCGGTAGCATTCCCCAACGAACATTAGACCAACGATAAATAACCGTAGGGGTGCAGCTTTGGCCGGCAACCGGCTGCAGAAAAAACTATGACCAATATATCACCCTGTGTCCATTCAGAGGGACAAATGGGTACCCGACCCTGCCATAGGCAGGAAAAGGGTTAGGAGTTGCTTTAGTATGTATGTATATATAAAGAAATTATTTTTTTCATTAAAAGCATGTTTAACTGAACAATTTATGTATATGTTAAAATTGTGCAGCAAGCAGTTTTAAATTATTATTAAGAAAATTCAAATGAAGTGAATAACTGCATGATTAAGATGGTTAAAATATATGTAGCATCTCTTTTGTAAACTCCATCCACTTGGGGCGCCACTGTCTAAAACTGTGACAGAAAAGTCAATGGAAAGGGGTGGAGCTGGTACTCCTTATAGACTCCTTGGTATAGGTTGAGCAGTTGTTTTGTGGTATTCTGGTCTATTGCAAGTGAGGTGTTTTCATTATCTAATATTTAGGATGACCATGCAATCTCTCTCTCTCTCAGCAACGTCATGGCTACATGGTTGAAGGATTTCCTAATTGAATTCATAGAACTTTAAAAACAGAAGAATGTTTATAGAAAGTTACATCAAAGGACTATCATAAAGGCCACCATACACATTCAGTTTTATGTTCACTTTGAACTGAGAGAAATATCTCCAGTTACAAATGATGGAGATTTACCACACACACAGTTTTAAATTATAGAATTTTACAAAAAACGGTCGCTTACCATCCTTGCCCCACACAATATGCCTCCTGAACTACTGTGTTATGCAGCAATTGTAATTACACTGTGGTGCAAAACTATGGCCCCATCCCCAAAACAAGCAATATGTTGTCTGTGTGGCATTTTCAGCAAATGGCACCTATCACATTGGATCTGGCATGGTTGAAAACTGCTCTAATATAAAAAAGTGATACAGAAAAAATATTTTATTACATTTTTTCCGTTTTTTCACTGGTGCAAAACTATGACCCCACTGCACAAGTTCAGGAATACCTGTACAGTATTTGCACAATAACATGACTATAAATGGTGCGGTAGGACGTGCAGCATCCATTCTTTGTATCAACTTCAAAAATTCACTTTGGCATACTCCCAATCAAGCTGGTGATAACAGTGTTGTCAATCATGTCCCACTCTTCAGTTATCACATTCTTCAGATCTGCAACGTTAGTGAACTGGCGTCTGTGAGTGTAGATGTGACAAACCAGGATGGCCCACATGTTTTCCACGGGATTTAAGTCAGGGCTACAGGCAGGCCAGTCCCTTATGCTGATGTTGTTTGCAGTGAACCAAGCCCGAGTAGATTGAGTGGCATGGATGGCAGCATTATCCTGTTGAAACATCATTCCATATCAGCAGTGGTAATGAAGGAATGGCAGCAGATGGTTTTTGAGGACTTCGTGATAATCAGTGGAGTTTATGTGGCAAGTGAAGAACTCCATATCCAGCTTGCCATGCCTGCTGGACACCCCAGACCATGAGAGATCCACCATCAAAGTTCCTCTTGGAGAACAGCTTTCGCTGTAGTAATGGGCATAACCATCTGGTCCATCCAAGTTAAACTTTTTTTTTGCCAGAAAAGATCACCTGGAAGATAAAAATGCCATTTTGAAGATTTAGCAGTTAGCCAAATGAAAGGTACAAAAAGTACCATGTCCCACAAAGTTGCCATGTTGTTCTTGGCATAATCCATCCTAGCAATCTTGTGTCTGTTTAACAACAGGGTGCCTGAACCATGGCCTGGCAGACCAACTTCTTGTTCTGAGCAGTGTTGCCAGATCTGAAGACTAAAAAGTAGCATTGCTGTACACCAAAAGTAGTTGATTTGAAGCATTTGTAGCCCAAATAAAAAGGAATCATGTTGCTACTATGAAATTTTCCTCATTAAATTTAACTTTCATTTGTCCTTAGTTGGGTTAATTTTATATGGTTAGGTCTGGTTAGTTGGGTTAGCTTCTGGGGGAACTGGTGACAAAGGTGCAGGAAGTGAAGTAATTAGGATCAGTGATCCAGAGCAATAGGGAAATGGATTTAAAAGTTACCCATAGAATCAATGGGGGATGGTTGAAGTGGAGACAGACAAGTGGAGTTCTGTGTGATAGGAAGATCCCAATCAAGTAAAATGGAGGTTTTGCAGGACAGTGGTTAGGCCAGGTATGTTACATCGATCAAAGTGTTGGGCAGTGAGAAAGCCATGTAAACAGAATGCAAGTAGTCGAGATGAGAATGCTGCAGTACATGAGTAGGGTGTCAAGAGCGGATTGAATTAGGAATGAGTATATTAGAGATAGCTGGGGGTGGGGGACATCATCGAAAAATGAGATTAAGATGAGGTGGTATGGGCACATGATGAGAAGAGGGGAAGAAGAGCTCGTTAGGTCCATTACACAAATTCCATATGGTGTGGGTGGTTGGGACCACCTAGGGCAGGGGAGATCAAAGCAGACATGAGAGCAGCTTCTCCTTAAGGATATGGTAGTCTGTGGGGGTGGATGAGGACCTGGTGGTAGATTGATGGGAGCCAGCAAGAATGCACAGACCCCACCCTTCCAAAGACAAGGTAGGGGTATTATGATGATGATTGCTTTACACCTTTATATATAACTATAACAAAGCTGTGTATTTTAAATATTTATAGCTCTCAGACAATTAAAGGTAGCCCAAAAAGCAGCGTGTTTCCCAATTTGAATTTTTTGTAGCAAGGACACTTAAAAAGTAGCCCAATCCGCTACTTGTAACCCAATCTGGTGACACTGGTTCTGAGAGATGGACCACAGAATGGTCCATTTGGAGACTGGAGTGGACAGCAGAGGCTTAGCTTCATTTGCAGACAATGTAGAATTGGAGAAGAGATGACCAACTCTGTCCTCATCCTGGGCAGAAAGCTTCCTAGGACGACCTCCTTTGTTCTTCTGGATGTATTTGGAAGGCAACTGAAGGTAGTTATGGATGCACTTCAGAGAATGACCCAGCTGCTTGGTGATTTCCCTCTTGCTGATGTTGCGAACAGAGAGGGCGTCGATTTTAGCCATTTAGGTGGGCAACAGACAATTGCCAGAGGGCATCGTAGATATAGGAAGAGAACAGATGACCAGTTGGTTCATCTTTGCTATTTATACAACTTTGAAAACTTCAATCATATGGAAAGGACATACAAAGAAAGTAGTGGGGCTAGAGTGACCATTTTCCATGGGCCAATCTGGGATATTAGAGCAGTTTTAGGGGTTTT
Organism: Trigoniulus corallinus; assembly: GCA_013389805.1. NCBI lineage: Eukaryota > Metazoa > Arthropoda > Diplopoda > Spirobolida > Trigoniulidae > Trigoniulus > Trigoniulus corallinus. The sequence continues at coordinate 8,035,021 of JAAFCE010009109.1, forward strand.
TGACCATGCCAGATCTGATGTAATAGGTCCCATTTTCTGAAAATGCCGTGCAGACGACATATCGCTTGTTTTGGGGTGGGGCCATAGTTTTGCACTGCAGGGTATATTAGCCAAGTCAAAAATGACCAAGAGGAAGCCCAGGAAATGGATAAAACAATGGTTATTGAAAACAGACCATTATTCTCATGTTAATTTGATACAGGAATTGAGATTTCATCCAAGAGACTGGCATAATTACCTAAGAATGAATGAATCTACATACAGTGTTTTACTGTCAATGATTGTTCCACACATCACAAAAAAAGATACCATAATGAGGCAAGCCATAACACCTCATGAGAAACTAATGGCGACCTTAAGATTTTTAACCACAGGAAGTTTTGAAGATCTAAAATACACAACCATAATTTCACCACAGGCATTAGGAAAAATTATACCTGAAACATGCCATGCTATCTACAAAGTTGTGAAGGACTACTATAATGTAAGCATAAATGACACTCATCATCTATAGGTTGTTGAATGACAAATTTTAATTGTAATGAATAATGAGTTAAATTTTCATCCCAAATAAATGAACAATACTATGGCTGAAAATTTGTGATCCAAGCTTGGAGTGCAGATTCTCCAGACATCAGTTGCATATAGTATTGAGAACATTCTCCTTCTGGCATTACAATAACCTTTGGATTTATGGTTAATTCTTCCATCTCAGCATGAAACAGTACATCATATATTAATTTTTCAGCAATTATTCTCTGTGCTTATGTTAGCATTCGTAGTTTTGCAGCAACATTTTTTCCAGTAATGTCAAACTGATCATCATTGCTTATCTCTTGTAATTTCTCTCTAACAAAGGGACAGCAGATTGTCACATGGAGAAGTTTTCTTCAACCTCTTAAATGTTCTCTGTATTATTGGCAATTGTGGGGTTGTATTTCCACTAAACTGAGCACTACTTGAGTTGGATTCAATAGGTGAAGTGACATATATCTAATGCATTGTCACAAGTAGTGGTGTTTGAGTCCTCAACATAATCAGAAACCTAAGGAGAGAAATATTTTTATCACCTATATTAAAAATATGCATTACAGTTTCCATCATTTGAAAATGACTGGAAGTGAATAGCACATGATTTTGCAAATGATTTGAATTTCTGAAATTGTCTTGGAGCCATTGATGGGAAGCACATCTCTATAACATCACCTACAGGAGCTGGTTCATTTTTCTATAATTACAAAGGATTCCACAGCCATGTTTTGATTGGAGTTGTGGATTCCAATTATGAATTAATATATTTTAATTTTGGAACAAAAAAAAAATTAGAAATGATTCATTGAAAATTCCATAACCATGCATCATCAATGGTACAAACCTCCCATTAGTTTTCATTTCATTGGAGATGGAGCCTTCACCTTATGAAAGATTTCCTAAAACCTTTTAGTTTAAAACAATTTACTAAAGAAAGGTGAATTTTTAACTACCGGCTGTCACATACTCGCCAGATAACAGAAAAAGTTTTTGGTATTTTGGTAGCGTGCTTTAGTGTGCTTAACACCACCATAAATATGGACATGGATAAAATTAAAGATATAGTAATGGCCAGCTGTGCACTGCACAATTTTCTATGAAGAACCTCTCCTGAGACATATACCCCACCAGAATGCTTGGGAGTGGCGAGTTGCATTGGACACACCAGTTCTCGTCTGATCACTGAAGTTAAGCAATGCTAGCCCAGTTAGTACTGACATGGGTGGTCGCTCAGGAAAGCTGGGTACTGCTAATACCCAATAATCGTCGCATTTGTGTAGTGTCTGTGCAGTGTATGCATTAGAACTATACAGTGGACGGGTCTCTAATGACCTCGTAGTTGACGGGACCTTAAACTCCAACAAACAACAACAACCAGAATGCTTGGATGTGGAAGACAGAAAATTGGACTACTACTGTAAGTCTGAGAGCTGACCCACAATTCATTTGCCCACTACAAAGAGTAAATAGGGGACATCTACAATTGCAAGGAAAACAAGTATGACAACTATATGTTGAGTATTTCAATGGTATAGGACAAGTGCCATGGCAAGAGGATGACATTTAATATATACAGTAGAACCTCTGTAAGTTGACCACCCAAGGGTGGAAGAAAAGTGGTCAACATAGAGAGGTGGTCAACTTATGGAGAACTAGGTGTACTGTACTGATATATGGGTATTATTGCTTTTATTGGATACAACTGTATGAAATGCTACATAATCAACACTATTACTGCTAGTGGATTGGCATAGCTAGCCCCCAATGCCATTAATCTGGTAGTTGGGGGTTATGAACCCCCCCGGCAGTTAGCTGCATCAGATTCATTAGAGGTTTACACTTCATTGCCCAAATGTTGTCTGTTGGTTTGTGATAAATCCAACTTTCCTAAAACATGTCAACATTGTTTCTGGTTAAATTTTTTCCAAGCAGAATTATCCAAAGGACAGCACCCAGAACATTAATGGATGCAGCAAATGAAGCTGCTTCCACAGGCTGGTGACACATGTTTTACCAATAATCCACTCCAGGAGCTGGGCTTAGTAAAACACTTTGAATGATTTCATAACACCTTCGTCAACAGGTTGGGTCCTTGAGGTTGCATTTGAAAGAAGAAAGTTAAGTGTCAAATTTGTCAAGTGACTGACTTGCAGTTCAGCAGGGCAGTTGTCTACTGTTAGTAGGATAGATCATTTCTTGATCCACATCCCATATGTGTCTTCAAGCAGGGCAGCAGTCATCCATGCACATTTGTTTGATCTCCATGTTATAGGGTGGTCTTTAATTTCTTAAATGCACATGAATTTGCTGACTTACCAATCACTAATTTCTTTAGCTTTCCCGAAGAAGAGCTAGTGCTAAGCAATCCAGTGAAATGTTCCTTGGATACTCTTTTAATCATGTATCTGTAACCCTTGACAAGGCTCTTGTCAGGTACAAGGGAGACAAGGGGGTCAACTTATGGAGGTCAAATCACTATCAGGTGTCACAGTCATAGTGGTCAACATACAACTTACAGAGGTGGTCAACATGGGGAGGTTGGTCATCCATTAATTAATGTGGTGCACATCCAGTCTGTGAAAATTTCGTCAACTTAGGGAGGTGGTCAACATATAGGGGTGGTCAACTTTGGAGGTTCTACTGTATCTTGTGTTAGATATTTTTTGTATATTGGCTTTTGTTTTTCTTTTAATTGTTAATCTAATTTTTTTGCATGTTTTTGGATGTTATTCATCATTATATTAATGTGCATGTAGTAAACTCACATTTGCAACACAGTGGGTATTGGGTAAAAGTGTATTTCAATGTCCCAAATGGTTTCATCATTCCTTGCAGATGACTTGTGGCACTTCGGTCGGTTAAAGATGTTAGAAATACACGTTCTGGGGCCTGTTGCACATGTTATTGTTTTGACAAAAATGAGTATTTTTATGACTAAACATTATTTTCCAGGTGTAAAGAAATTTTTCAGAGATTTTTATGTGCCTAGAAAATTGAGATTCATACAAACAGGATATTCCTGGCTACATGAGATACAGAATTGATATGTATCTTGTTTGTGGGGAGGAGGACTTCGTGCCAAAGGCAAGAAAGCCAGAGGACCAAAAGTAGAGATCATTGTAAAGGTACTTTACCAGAGATAATTCATTGCATGTATCTTTCATGTCAGAAAAACATCCTATTTGTACCCACCATTTGAAAAACAATGACTGGAATAACTGTATCCATTCTCAGTTTATAAGTTATTCAGTTAACATTTCAAAACATTAACATGTGCAACAGGCCGTGGAACGTGTATTTTTAACATCTGTAGCTGACCAAAGCACTGCGAGTCGTCTGCAAGGAATGACAAAACCATTTGGGACATTGAAATACACTTTTACTGGGTATTGTGCTTGGTAAATCCATTAGTGCTTCTAGGTTTCATACTGAACCAAGGTTAGTTGTTTTAATTTGGTCAAGAAAGATTCGTCAATTGCAAATTACATTGGATGAAAAGTTGAACCAGGTTTGGATGTGATGAAGGATGGCATTGGCATGTAAAACAACACACTACACTATGCAATGGGTAGGTGAGGCAAATCATTCTTATTTTTAGTAGTTCACCCCCTGTTGTTATTAGAGTACCAAAACTAATAGCAGATGAATGACTAATAGGTATATGGTTTTGGATCCTTGCTAGACAACCTCCTATCAAAATTCACCATTCCTAATATCATTGTGGTTTCCTTTTGGAGGAATGAGATGGGTACACTATCCTACCATATGTTAGAAAGGGATTTTGATTTGTTATCTTAATAAATGTATATATATATATATATATATAGTATTACCTCCTCACTTTCCTCTACTTGCATGCTGGAAATTCCATTAAGTGGCATTTCCTGATCACTTAAAAATAGCAGATGATTGTAATGTACCTCATCTGCACCAGCACCTGATACTTTTGATTGAATAACCTTCTTATGCTCCTTTTGAAATGCACATCTCAAATTATTTATGTTTTGACAATGCTGTCTCATGTGGCATTTGGCTCTAACTCCTTCACTTTTGAAATCAAAAATTTGTAGCTTGCATCTCTCTTCCCTCTATTATGGTAGTGTTTCAATGTAACTTTCCATAAACATTCTTCTATTTTTAGAATTTCTATAAATTCAAGTAGGAAATCATTTGACCATGTAGACATGATGCTGCTGTCTAAACAACTGAGCTATTAGAGAGTTTGCTGTAAGCATTTCACACATAATGTATAGCAACATAGAAAGACCATGTAACATTCCTACAAATGTATTGAAAGGGTTTGCTTGATGCATTGATTGCTCCATGCAATTTTAATGTGCTGCCACCTAGTAAATGCAGCAAGCATTTGCATAAGGATGGTTAACACTGCTTGCAATGCAATGAATAAGAATTAGAATTAAACTACAATTAGAATTAAAAGCATGTAGTACAATATGAATGTGACTGGAAAAGAAGGGAAGATATAATAAAATTTGGACTGTTAAATGATGGTAGCATCGAAGAAATTGATGAGGCACTAAAAATTCAATTGTGTCAGCAGCGATTACCATCTAGGCAACTGTCAGCAAGGGGAATAATTGACTTTGCAAACATGGATGAAAGGGTATTTGAAAATTTTTTCTGATTTCAGAAAAAGGATCTAAGTCTACTGCAACATAGCATCAAAATTCCTGACTATATCTCTATTTCAGGATCAGTAAAGGTGCCAGGTATGTTTCTTGAAATGCACAAAACTACATCTATGTGGTAATGCTTTTACAGCAGGTCTCAAATTCACTTTGGTTTATAAGAAATGAAT
>JAAFCE010009109.1:8045370-8078589 GCA_013389805.1 Trigoniulus corallinus
GTATCTGGCATGTATAAAGTCAGCATTATATTAATGAATTGCTACACGTGCTTGTATAGCAATCAGATGGCTCTGTATTTTAAATGTTCTCCTCCTACTTTAAAGGAATATCTTGATGTTTAAGAATGGCAATTGTCTTTGTTAATGGCTTTTTATTACATAAATAAATGTCCATTTTTTGAAATACAAATATATTTTTCTTCAAATCATTTATTTGACATTACCTTTAATAAGTTTTCAATGAGACAATCTTTACTAATTTCAGCATTCAAACGTGATTGTGCCTCTTCCCTGTTGACGCTCATGAATTTCAATTTCTATTTCTCTTTCTCTCAGACATAACCACTGTTTTTCATTTTCTGCTTCCAATTCACACATTTTTAACTCATTCTGTTGGTCTACTCTTGCCTGCAGGTATTCCAGACCACAATTCCTTTTTGCTTCACAGCTGTTGTGATGGAATGTTCATTAATGAATCAAGCCCTCCATTAATGTATTAGAATTCAAACATATTTAAAATCACTGTTTGGTCTTCATATTTACCTGTGTTTGCATTGGTCTCATTTGCTGTTACATTTACATTCTGGCTACACATTGATGTGGATGGTTATGGCTCATCAGATGGTTTTTTTGTGATACTAAATAAGGGTCAATAAAGGTTCACCTATGATATATACATATGTCATGGATTCCACACCTTCACGATATGCAACTTTAAATTAGGTATTTACCTGTGCAGGGCAATTCTTTGGATCTGTATACATCAACGTTCATTTGTTTATTTCCTATTTCATTAACAGCTTTTGCAGATTTTGTCTCCTTCTGTAGGTCAACCAATTGCTGCAAAAGCTGTTCACATTCAGCATATTCCCCCTCCATCCCTGATCTTAAAATTCAGTTTGTATGGCCTACCATTAATATTTTTAGCTATTACAATGCATGATATATATTTTCTGACTTACTTTCTAATGTTAACAAAATCCTGTTTCTCAAACTGTTTAATTAGATACAATATTCTCTCCTTTACAGCCCTTTCTGTAAATGGCTGATGACAGCATTCTTTCAGCTTTGTGGCTATTACATTCCAATTGGGCATTTCTAATGTTGGGTTGACGTTGGACACTTCTTTTATTAGACAAATGTCAACAACGGCCATAAATTGCAGACGCTTCACTTTTCCAGTAGATTCCACCATTTTCCCAATGCACATCAATCTGTAGCAGCTCACACAGAGCATTGTGCGGTGACTCTGCCAAACGGGAGAAGTGGCACATGCACAACTAAAAAATATTCTTAAGTAAACAGAAGATGATTTTTAAGACAAGAGAAAGCAAAGGCAGATTTCTTTAACTACAATAACAGAAAATTTATATCTACATGCTTGGACATTTTTGTTAATTATTAAATAAAGTAGGTTTACCATATAATCTCCTAAAATTAACCTTGCAAACAATAAATTTAACTTGTGTGAAAAACATTTTTTAAGTGGGGTCTTATTTCAATCAAACATAAAGACATACAGTACATATGTTTTGCTATAAACACCAAAAAATTCAATTTTAAAAATTTGTATTAATGATATTATGTATAGTGATGTTGTAGATAGCAATATGGACCCAGACACTGGCTTGGAAGACTACATTTTATAACATTTTATTGCATTTATGTGTTTAAATTTGAAGAGAAAGATCCAGCATAATTTTAGAAGAAAAATGAAGTCCCCAAAATTTTACATATGACCTACCATCCACAAAAAGATTACAGTTTGGAGAATTCCATTGCTTTGTAGGCAGGCATATTTTTATTCATTAAATCGCTACTATGAGATGTGAAAGTGCCTTACATTTAAAGGTAACTGAGATGCAAATGCTAAATGCAGGACAGTTCTTTCAAGCATTTTGCATGTCACCACAAATGTTTCAAGGACCACATACAAAAATAAGACCATACATTGATGTCCATAAGTCTAGTAACCATGATGCCATTCCAACTCAAGAAAGGTTACTAGTGACTTTAAGGTGATAAAAATAAATATAAACATATTTCAGTCAGTTGTTACCTTTTGTCTTTAAAAATCTATTCCTATCATGTCAGGTTTCTCACTTCTGGTGACATGCAAAAATCGATTGCAGACAGTTATAGGTTGGGCTGGTCTACAACATCACTTTCTTCCACAAAGGATTGTAGTTGTCATTCATAAAGTATTTTTTGGCAATCTGTGGGCTACACAATTTTCTTAGGAAAAGTGAATTGGAATTATGATCTACTTCACGATTGTACTGCCCTACAGGTTTTGCCAACACTGAAAGCAGTTATGGTAATGTTTCACATGGCTTTTGGAGAACTCTTATAGATGGTGGGGGTCCACCTAGTATAATCAAACTTGGATCACAAAATGCAGGCCAACAGACTATAGTCATATGTGACAAGATTACTAACTATTTCAGTGGCCCTGGATCTCTTCCTTGGCAAAATGACAAAATATAATTTCAACAAATGTAAATATATGTATATATACATTTGTCACAAAATATATTATTTTGAGATATTATTAAATATATGTGTTTGCATATGTGTGTTGATGTCCTTTCATTAAAAAACGTTACTGTTCATTGATAGTAAATAAATATTTTATTTGTAACTTTTAAATAAATATTTCATTAGTAACTTGTAAATAAATATTTCATTAGCAACTTGTAAATAAATTTCATTTGTAACTTTTAAATAAATAATTCATTTGCAACTTTTAAAGCAATATTTCATTTATAACTTTTAAATAAATATTTCATTAGTAACTTGTAAATAAATATTTCATTTGTAACTTTTAAAAAAATATGTTATTTTTAACTTTTAAATAAATATTTCATTTCTAAATAGAAATTTTTAATGCCCCCCCACTTTCAATTCTGACATAAATTGTAATACTACAGCATTTGTTCTGCCATGTAACTGCAGGCATTCTGATATCCCAAGAATTGCCATTAATGGGATGAGGGATTGAAAAAAATACCAGTCTGCAGTTGTTTCTGGTGACAGGGTTTGTGTAGCAGTGAAGGATCTCTATTTCTCAAATAGGCTAGCAGGGTTGTTGCCATATCAGTAAGTGTTGATGCATCTTGATGAAGGTTATGGTGAAGTTGCCTTCTTGCTGCTGTGGATATTAAAAATATAAATAATGCATAAGAAAATGTTCATATGGTTCTGTAATATATTACAAATCTACCGTTTCTCTTTGGAATTGCATGTGTAGGTGGAGAAGACAACTCTTTGACAGGTGACTCATAGATTTGTGCATCATTTGAATTACTTGTTGAAGGCTGTGTTTCATAAATTTTAACATATAAATCCCCGGGTGATTCATTGGCAGTGAAGTTTGAACATGTCCTTCATTAAATAAATATATAAACTAGGTTATTTTGCTATACATATGTTGTGTTTTAGACATTAGAACTTACCACTCATTAGGTGCTGTGTTATCCAAAAAATGTAAGCTATGCATTAGTGGCCAATCATGGGGCTTGTAGCCTCCACCTGAACCACTTTTAACCTGTTCATATCTTTTGTGTTTAAAATATTTATCATGAATACCCTTTCATCTCATTTTACAGGCATTAGCCAGAAATAGAGAAATACATAATGTAATTAGTAGCGTTTTAGAATATTAATGCTTATATATTTTTATTATAAAGGTGTGATGCCAAGTAATTAATGTTTATTTATACATTTTAGACAAAACATTACATTGGAAATTCATTTCACTTTGCACAGAAGTTTTTTGTAAATTGACAAAATGGTAAAACAAAATGCTATCAACATTTCATAGCAATGGAGGGCTTTCATGTTGTCATATTTAAGCTTATGTATAAATTATTATAATTAATTCAATTATGTATATTACCTGTCAATTCTGGATAATCCACTATTAATGTATTGCTAATATCTTCCCACATTTGTTTACATTTTAAAAGGTTTTTATACTGCAGATGACTACTGTTGTACAGTTCTTCATGTAGTTGAACAAGTTTGATGAGTTTGTTGTCTGCCATTTTTTTAAAAACTTCAAACAGCCAATCAAAATCAAGCAACACATTCCAAAGACAAAGGCAATTAACTAACTCTCAACTCCACTTCACTGTTGATTTTGTGCTTACTTTACAGAATGGTAGTGTAACTATGTCATCAGTTAATGTGGACTGTCGTCTGCTACAATAGTGTTCCAAACAATATATGATATGTCCTGTGCACTAATAATGTCAAAATGAATAAATAGATGAACGATGGCCACTGAATCCTCAAATCAAAATGTCCAAAAAAAAATATCACGTCCAACAAAAAAAATAATACACTTCAGGGGAGTTTATCACCTCCAATAAAATAACCACGTTTGATAAATTTGCATGTCCAATAAATTTGCACTTCGGGGTCACCAATTTGTGGTGGTTATTCATGAGTGTTACGATGAACAGTGTAACTGTTCGTGCGTTTTTAATGATTAATTAATGAAAATATATGACTCCAATAAGTGATGTAAATATTAACTATTTTAGTAAACAAATAACTGACCAATAAATATAATCCAACAAAGTCGATAAATATGTAAATTTCCATTTCAGAGGAGTGGCGAATTGCGTTGGACACACCAGTTCTTGTCTGATCACTGAAGTTAAGCAATGCAAGCCCAGTTAGTACTGACATGGGTGGTCGCTCAGGAAAGCTGGGTACTGCTAATACCGAATAATCGTCGCATTAGTGTAGTGTCTGTGCAGTATATGCATCAGACCTACACAGTGGACGGGTCTCTAATGACCTCGTAGTTGACGGGACCTTAAACTCCAACAAACAAAAAAATCCATTTCAGAGAAATCAATAGTGAAGCGTATGGAGACCTACTGGTCATTCTAAATTTCAAACTTTCAAGAGTTTGAAATTTATTCTAAACTCTGCACATTCCAGAATTGCAGAACGTGAAACTGCAAACATCATAGGAGAACCTATGACGTGACAGAAAAAGGTGATCCGCTACACCAGTGGTGGCGAACCTGCGACCCACGTGTCACAAAGTGACCCACTGTGCAATTTAAGTGACCTGAGTGGGAATCATATCTAGGTTATCGTCTCATGAACAACAGACGTAAGATCAGGTTGTCCGTACACAGACCCGACCCTGCCACAGGTGGGATAAAGGTAGTACAATGATGGTCTCTATTTGCTACTTCAATGAACTTTACTCATTATTGTTAATAAATTATTTTTCTTCATGAAACTAAATAGTGCTTGCACCTGACCCACAGACAACGTTTTGTTTTTCTTTTCGTGTTATTGTGACCCGTCTTCAAAAAAAAGTTTGCCACCACTGTGCTACACAATAACTTGGTGGCAAGTGCTCTCCAGATATTTTTTTCAGACGCTACATGCACACATTTTTGCTACTCATGTAAATGCTTCCACAAGTTACTATCAGAAGTACTTGTGCAAGTTGTTTGCTTGTGTAAACTAAGGTTAAGTGCTGTTGTTGTCTTGGTTAGGAGCTAACTTTCTTCTGTCTTGTCTTCTCTTCTCCCTGGCTCTCACCATCTCTTTTCTTCACTATTTATAACATCTTATGTTCCTTGAGGGAAACCTGATCGTGCAGATTTTGTTCTTTAACCCTTTACATTTTCATTTCTTTGTAAGATGAGTAATTAGTGCATGTTGTAATAATTTTAGATGAAAGGATTTTGAGAGGTTTTTGTTTACTTCGTAGATTGTTATTGTTTTAACTGCAATTTCTTTCTCATTAATAGTGAAAACTTTTTAATTTATTATATATTGTTTTAATTGTTTTATGCTTTATCTTCCAACAGGACTGACGCTTCTTAACTGCATGAAGGAGTAAGTTTTAGCTTACAATTGTTTTGCTGCCCTGTCTATCAGGGGTTACATTTTCTTTTAGGTGTTGATTTCGTAGGTGATTTAATTTATTACTTTTGGGGTTAATGTAAAAAGGGGTAAGAATTTAATTTGTTCATTCTTTATTTTTCATAAAATTTAAATATGGGATAACACTCCTCTCTTTGGGTATCATGTTCCAATGAGGGCTGTGTGTATCAATGAGTCCTTTGGGTGTGTCAATGAGTCCTTTGTGTGTGACAATGAATACATTGTCGGTGCATTGATACAAAGTGCACTAGTTTCCTGCATAGAAAGAATGGTTCACAGTGCTCATAGTGTTCAAAAGCAGACTGTTCTAAGGTACAAAAGCCATGGAATTGAAGCCCTTGCCCATGAACCCAGGTCAATCAACATGTTGTCTTTGAATGAAGATGTGCTGTGTCTGCTCTCCACTCTGCTCAGTAATATCGATAAACTTTACATTGCCTCCACCAGTATTGGTGCCAAGGTTGCCATGATTGCAACATGCTCAGCTGGCTCTTCCAGCTGCTCTAATGAAATTGAAGCAATCCTGTCCAATTGCACCATACTCCAGTCAACCAGTGACCAAGTATGGATTACATGTACCTCATATCTAGTTGATCAAAGCCCACCCGATCCACCAGCTCGTGGTACCACAACAGATGGTGGATCCTGAAATGGTAGGCATCATGATGTCTTCACTAGTAAAGTTGAAGCACTCAGAGAATCTGTCGATGCTGGAATTCGAATGGTGTGTGATTACTATTCTTTTGTGGTACATACTGTATGTCGTCTCAAGACCTCATCCACCTGCATCTCCAATGGGGGGTCCCACCTAGGCAGCTCAGGCTCCCGGACATGGACAACTGCACCCTTCTAGCTGACCTGTACAATGTCATCATGGCATCAGGATATTTTTGAGTTCCTTGGAAGACTGCATATGCCATACCATTGCACAAGGCCAATTGCCATTCTGTCACCCTTGGCCAAGGTCCTAGAGTGGTGAATCTATGACCTGATAAATGACCCCCTCTTCTCTATCATCTCAACAAACCAATACAGCTCACAACCACGTTCTTCAGTTATCTTTGCAACACTCAATTTTTCAGGCCATACTGGAAGCTGAAGTGCAGGGTATGGCCTTTGTCCTTGTATCCAAAAATCGTCGCATTAGTGTGGTGTCTGTGCAGTCCTTGCATCAGAACTACACTTTGGACGGGACCCTCAAAATGGACTTGTAGTTGAAGGGCCCTCAAAATGTCAGTCGTCTTGCAAACATCTGAGGAAAACTTTTTTTTTCGTGCGCTACTGCAAAAGCAACTGTCGGAGTAAGCAACGTGTACGTATGCTATCAAAGCATCCCTTTGTTTCGGCATTTGCCTGGTACCCCAATTTCGCTTCTCCCTTCTTCTTGCTAATACTATTTTGTTTGTTATGACGTGTATTGGTGTAATTAATTTAAATAAATATAAAACACCAAAAAAATGAACAAGCGCCGATTATTTTCTATTGAATACCAAAACTTTCATAAGATCAATTTACTCCTAACAATCCTTTAACCCTCATCGAACCTCTGCGAGTGAATTCATGAAAAATTGTTTTAGATTTGAGCCATCGGCAAGGTGGCGCAACAATCGGCATGGAAACCGGAAGGAAGAGTGTGAGAAAGTGAAAGTTTTTTTTTTGAGGTGGGTCAGATTTTGGATGTTGTCGCAATTTTTAAGAGAGTTTAAAGTTGTATTATTGTTCATAAAATTTAACTCTCTTCTGAAGTTCTGTGAAGAATCGTGTTTTTGTAGAATACAGATTGATATTTTGTCGCTTGTGAGTCGTTGACGTTTGCAAGGTTTGAGGGCGTGTTTTCTATTTGCGGAGTAAAAATCACCGCGGGAGACCGAAAATGGTATGCTTTTTAAAATATGAATTCTACTTCTGTGATGTACGAAGCGGCTGTTGTTACAGTTAACCAGACTGAAATTTCTATGATGTGTAACAAAAGCCTACCTTAATTCATTTGGTCCATCGCGGGCAAGTTTGATAAAAATCACCATGATTTCATACTTCACCGTGGACTAATGACATAATGTAGTCGTCACTTTTACCCCGGTTTTGTAGTATTCATAAGTTAGAATATAATTTTACATTACAGGCAAAGTACTGATTACAATTGTAGGGCTAATTATATACCATAGGGCGGATACCGGAAATGTTTATTTATAAAATATTAGCTGTCAATGGTGTTTGTTATTAACCGTTATCGCTGTCATTCTTCGTTCCATATACAGGTGTATTCAGACTTTTTCAAAGCACTGTAGGTTTAACCATCAGTAGAGGGTTTCTGTCAGTGCTTGCAAACTTTTAGCGGACTTATTTTCTCGCAGGCTGAGCATGTCTGCCATGATTAGAGAACTGGGGTGGGACACACTAAGCCAGAGGCGTATATCTCACAGTATTAGCCTTTTTATCAGACTGTTGCTGCTGGGATGTAATGGACCTCTGGCTGGAAGTGTGTCCCTGGCTGAGTATAAGGGAAAAAAGGATCATCCATATAAATTGAAAGAGATTAATGGGCACAGACAGACTCTTACTGCTGGTCATTTTTGCCAAGGGTCATTTGACAATGGAATGGCCTTAGAGAGGATAAAGTGGTGGGCTTCCTCAAAGGGAAGCCCACCATTGCTAGTATTGTGAGGGGGAGGCACCAGAATTGGCATACTTGCAGTATCGGGGACTAGTTCTATTTGAAAGTAGGCGGAGTTTGGAAACGTGTTTTTGAAAAGTAGGCGGGGTTATTTCTATTTTTCACTTTCCATTTTACCTGGCTACTATTTTACCTAGCGATTGAGGTGAAAGATGTATGCAATGAATTATCTTTGGAAAGTACCTTTACAATGATCTCTACTTTCGGTGTTTCGGTCCTCGGCCTTCTCGCCTTCGGCTCGAAGGCCTCCTCCCCGCGAACAACAAACATATCGATTCTGTGAATGATCTCGTGTAGCCAGGAATATCCCGTTTGTACGAATCTCGCTTTTCTAGGAACTCCGCCTACTTTGGAAACTTCATAGCATCTCCAATACTAAAAGTATGTGTAACTCCGCCTACTTTCAAATAGAACTAGAGCCCCCGATACTGCAAGTATGCCCCAGAATTATAGCATAGGGGTTTTGGGAGTATTATGGTATCATAAGTAGGATGGAGAGTTAGTCTCTCCACTGCCATATTAGCCAAAGAAAAGGCTGCTTGTAGTGTAGTAAATTAGAATTAGAATTTTCGTAATATTTGAGTAGTGCAGCACCTACATCCATCAAATTTCAATTACTTATTACGTTTCTCTTTCAGGCCACCACTTTACGACCGTATTTAAATGCTGTTCGGCACACGTTGAGTGCTGCTATGTGTTTGGAAAATTTCTCATCACAAGTGGTTGAAAGACATAATAAACCAGAAACAGAAGTGAGGTAATCGTAATTCATTGCATCAGTGTTGAATGCACATCCTAATCTCTAGCTCCAGTGCAATTATTTTTCATTTAGTGTCTGCCATGAAATTTGACAACCATTTGTAAGTGTTGTGTGTTACTGACACTAATGATCGATTTCAGGCTCAGGCCTGAATTTTATTCCACTGATCAAATACAACATTATTCTGGTAGTTAGCATCATAATCATCATACCCTTATCCTTTGTGTAGTAAGGTCGGGTCTGCAGTTTCAAGCCCTCCACTCGCGTCAATCTCCCACCAGATCTCCCCTCCATCCCACACAACTACCATATCCTTATGGACAACCCGCTCACACGCCTGCTTTGGTCTCCCCCTGCCCCGGGTGCTTCCAACCACCTACGTTGTTGTAATGGACCTAACGAACCGCTCCTCCCATCTTCACATTACGTGTCCATACCACCTCAATCTACTCCCTCATTTTTTCCCGCGAATTCTGTTATATAGCAAGTTTTGAAAGTAATTGGTTGGCAAAGTTCCTTATATTGGCCAATCAGTTTATTTAATGCATAGGTAGAGAGGAATGTTTGGTGTTGAGTAGGTACATTTGTGATACAGTATTTGACATACATATAGATGTGTTTTTACAGCAAGCATGTCCTACCTGTGACACAGGACGCCTAACAATGTTGCCCCACAAGACCTTTAATTTTGACTATCATTATATGATATTTTCTTGATCTGTTACATAGAGCTTCATTACAGATTGTCATTTTAGTTAATTGGGAATCTCCAAGCTGCTGTAGGGCAGAGGTGGACACTTTTCTGCCAGAAGGAGGGACATGTGAAATATTGCCATGACCTTTCTTGTCTAGAAACGTGGTAGCACAAGGCAGGCATGAGGAATGGAGTAATAACGCCTCACATTGCCTTTAAAATCATGCCTTATCCATGGCGCTGCTTTTTGGGAGGACATACAAAAGTAAAACTAGAATAACCTTTTCTGATGAGCACTTTGAGGACTCTTGATAGATGCATTCATTAATTTTGAAACAGACATTCACGGATTAGTGGCACTAAAGCAACGTCAAATACCGCCCTGATTTTTTTTAATATGTTTCATGAAGTTTAATTTTGTGTTTGTCGTAATCTTAAATCCCCCAAAGCTATCGGGAGCGGCTCACGCCAGTTCACGTCTGATCACAGCAGTTAAGCCACGCAACCCCAGCTAGGACCAACATGGGTGGCCGCTTGAGAAAATTGCGTACTGCTAACACCCAAAAATCGTCGCGTTAGTGTAGTGTCTATGCAGTCTCTGCATTAGAACTGCACAGTGTACGTGACTCTAATGACCTTGTTGTTGAAGGCCCTAAAACGCCAACGAAGCAAAACCCATAAATGTCATTTTATTGTTTTATGGTTACTATGTTGCTTATATGCATATAATAAGTTTCATATTCAATCCAGGGCTGTTGCCAAGGTTCGAACTTGAAGATTTTACAGCATTAGTTAGGGGTAGAATTGTTTGTGAATTTTGTCATTTTGGGTTTGTAAAACTTTGATATTGGTTGTTGATGATTTTCATTGTTTTTTTAGAACTAGCAAGGAACTGCTTTTGACGTCAGTAACGATTAGCAGAAATGAGAAAGAAAAAGTCTTGATAGAACCTTCCATTAACTCAGTTCGAATTAGCATAGCTGTTAAACAGGTAAGTTACTTTGTCTGTCATGATTTCAGAAATGCCTTAGTATTGAGATGTTTAATTGTTGTGATCTCATTGTGATCCAGTCAGATGAAATTGAGAGATTTTTGTGCCATAAGTTTATGTGGTTTATGATGATGAGAGCTGAAAGTTTTATTGTATTAAGACGACGACCAGTAGAGGTAATGTATCTGGCTTGCAAGTTCGAAATTAAATGGTTATGTTTTGTAACGATTCATTTTTGAAAATGTTTCTTTCAGGGATATGATATTAGTTTCTTAATAACAAACTTTCATACTGAACAGATGTATAAGCATAAGTTAGTTGATTTTGTTATTCATTTTATGGAAGAAATAGATAAAGAAATCAGCGATATGAAGTTAGCTTTAAATGCTAGAGCTCGAATCTGTGCTGAAGAGTTCTTGAAAAGGGTAAGTGTTACGTTTCAGTACTTTTTACACATTGAGTTGCTTTGTGTCTATAATAGTGCATTTTTGTTTTCAGTTCTGATGTCTATATAATATGGTTGCAAAGTTGGATGGTTTTGTTGCACAGAATTTAATAAAAATGGCAGTCATAATGTTCTTCGTTTATCACCATTGATTATATCACTGCCTGTTGAATTTCCGGAGTTCTTGGGTATGCACTTGAAATGGAGCAATGTGTTCGCGGAATGTATTGGATTTGTTCTTTAGTTCAACTATAAGTAAAGAAATTTTGATACCAATTCACCCTGATTGACTTTATCAGACTTTTTTTTATCTCAGGTGGTGTTACCAACACTCAGTGCTGCTTGGAAACAGTTTTGTGACCTCAAATCTTTGTTACAGTTTCCTCAAATATAGTCGAAATTGTATTATATATTCTTGAACCATCAACGTTTTTTTGGATCTTGAACCTATAACCTGGTAAGGGCTACTTGAAACCCGTGTACGAAATTTTTTTGCAATTTCATTTGTATCTCCATCTCTAGACGCAGAAGTAGAGTTTGGACTTCTGTATCCATAGTTCAGGTTTTCCAGAAGATAGTAGTCCCATGTGGTGTGTAAAACGTCATCTGCATATAAAGTTAACTTTTCCATGGGAGAACAATATACGTGTAGTTTGGCAAAATTTGTAGGTGTAGGAACTCGCCTCCTGGTGTTTGTGGATGAAAAGCTCCATTGAATCATAAACTGTCGACGATAAATAAGCATACGTGGTTCTAGTATTAGGTCGGGAAACAGCTGCATAAAATATACGCTATGTGTGCCTCAATGGGACAAACAAGGGGCTTAGTATTGGTGTGGATGCTCGATAGTGTCTAGGATTTATGGACCCTGAGAGCAGTTGTATTACGTTGGACACCAGTTCTCGTCTGATCATTTAAATTAAGAACACAGCCACACAGTCAGTCCTCGATTTACGCGATTTCGACTTACGGGATTTCAAAAAAAAAAAAACAACAACTCCGAAATGCATTTGGGAAAACAGCTGTTGATGGGAAGAATGGAAAATCGTTAACCCAATTTTGGAAAGAGTGCAATATTTATAAAGCTATTCAAAATAATTCTGATGCTTGGAGTGAAGTTGCAATATCTAATTCTAATTGAATACACTGCAAGCAATCCTGATTAGCCAAATTGGCAGTGGAGAGAATAACTCTTATTCCTAGGCTATAACTGAAAATCCCAATTCTCCCATCCATTCCCTACCTTCTATAATGGCGCCTCCTTTCAGAAAGTTCCATTGCTGAATCATCCTTGGAAAAATAACCAATATGAAACTGTCTGTGCCCTGATCTCCTTCAATTTGAATGGATGATCATTTCTCCCCCGATGGGATAAGTCATAGGGATAAGCTGCCAACTGGAGGGCCCTCATACCATATCTTCAACCGTCTGATAAAATGATTAATGCTGTGAGATGTTCACCTCTGACGTAAACTTTTTTTTGTCAAATAATGTGCTTTCGTTGACTTAGGCGATTTTTCGACTTCCATGAACACCTTAAGAATCAATTAATTGCATAATTCGAGGACCATCTGTACTAGCATGGGTCATCAAGTGGCATATCTTTCATGCTTGCGTGAGTTGTGACGTTCGTCATTCACCTTTTGAATTTTGAATTCGTTCTGAGGAGTGGATTTGAAATAGACAAAGATCAGTATGCATTCTACATATGGTCAGTGCAAACGTGTTAGTAGTTTATCCTGTGAATCGTTAGTTACTTTCTGTTTATTTCTTTAATAAATGATGTTGTTTAGGATTATTCAAATTAAAATATAAACGTCAATCTAAATAAGCCTTCTAACCAGCTCTGTCCTTCAACGAGCATGCAATAAATTGGTGACCCAGACGTTAGCCAGAGTAGTTAAGTAACTGGTAAACCAAGATATTCTTCAGCTATTTATCTGTAAGGATGTCTGTAACTCCAAGTGAACAGCCTTCTAGTCGTGTAGAGCAGGATAGTGATGATATGTTAATTAATGCCTCAAGCCTGAATTTGGAAATTTTCAAACTTCCACCTTTTTGAGTGCACTTTGGGAAACGCATAAGGCCATCAGGCCATTTCTCTTTAAGGCAGGGGGAGATAAAGGCCGTAATTTGAGATAGGGAAACATTTAAATTTTTAGTGGATACTGTTGAGCTTTTTTTTAGTGGATGAGTTGAGCATCATTCCATGAGCTTTTCTTAAGTCTTCCCGCTCTGAACCAGATAATCAGCAACTGTTTGCTGTCAACAAATGTGCTATTTCAACGTATGGTACACCAACGTCTCTGCCTTGAACTAGGTCTATGCCATTTCATTCTTTCAATTGGGACTTTATCACTGATGTTGCTCACGCCATTCTTTGGAGCAGTCCTTACGTTCTTCAATTTCATCATTGATGTCAGCAAAAATGAGTTGTATGACCATATTTTGGTTCGTTGGTGTTTTAGGGCCCTTCAACTACAAGGTGCAGCCAAGAACACCAGTTCTCATTAGATTACTGAAGTTAAGCAGCGCAAGCCCAGGCTATTAGAACCTCATCCATTGCATAGTTCTAATGTAACGATTTTTAGGTATTAGCAGTACCCAGTTTTCTAAAGCTGCCACCCCTGTCAGTACTATCTGGGGTTGCATTGCTTAACTTCAGTGATCACATGACAACTGGTGTGTCCAATGCAATAAGCTGCTTTCATTTGTACAATCATACCACCAGTTTTGAAATATATGCTTTGGCAATTCATGACTCATCTCTTACAGTCGCGTGTCTTGCATTGCTCCTGACTTGGATACTAAGAATAGACCAATTCTTGGGGAGTATCAGGACATTACTGTTCTTTGACCACTTTTGACTCCTGTTTCTTATGCAGTGTGGCATAACATAATTATCACTCCAGGTCCCCTTGGCCATACTCAGGCAAGACGTCTTCATCCTGCTTCATCATGATTGACAAGAGTTTCAAGTGCTGCACAAAAAAAAAGGTTATACGACCGTCATCTCGTCCACGTTCCAGTCCTTAGCACGTGGTGCCAAAGGGTGATTCTTGGCAATTAGTCTGATTTCTGAGCTTTGATACTCATGCCTTGCCTGATTTGTATCTGACTCCTTAACTCATGGAGGTAACTCCTAAGTCCTTGGGGCACAGATTTTTACAAAATTGGATGGATCGTGGCTGCACATCATCAGATCCCAATTGTGCCAGATGACGTCACTAAGACACCATTAATCACTCCTTTTGGACTGTACGAGTACACACGTATGCCATTTGGACTGAAATACTGTTCAAACTTTTCAGCATTTTATGGATTCCATCTTGGGAGATTTATCATATGTCTTTACCTTTATTGACTGCATTTTTATTGCAAGTCTGGGCGATGCAGATCATGCACATAATTTAGTCCAAGTTTTTCAACGACTGCAAGTATAGCCTTAACTATAAATCTTGCCAAGTGTGTTTTTAGTCAAGACTCCATGGATTTCCTTGGACACTGTGTCACCACACAAAGCATCCTTCCTTTGGCTTCTCAACTGCATGCCAATGGTCACCATTAGCAGATGAGACCTTCAATCACATCAAAGACGTTTTGGTGAAAGTTACATTGCTTGTACATCTGTGTCCTAACTTAAAACTGTAACAGCCCTATTCATGTCGTCTCAGATGTTGCAGTAGGATCTGTCCTTCAGCAGTTACTCCACGGTGTATGGCAACCTTTAGGTTTTTTTCTTTAAGGCATTTGGCCTGAAGCAATGCCTATTGTGGATGCCACAGCACCTACAGTTGCAACTGCCATAATTACTCATTGGATTTTGCAATATGGGATTCCATCAACTATTACTTTTGAATGAGGCAAGCACTTTCATTCTCCAAATTGTATGACACCCTAGGAATTCGTCATCTATCAACGACGTCATATCACCCATCATCTATTGGTTTAATCGAGTGGTTCCATAGATAACTTAAGTCCTCTCTGAACGCTGTCGAAGATCCACTCCATAGCGGTTTTTCATTGAGTGTGGATGGTGATTTTTCCTCTCACGATTTTGGCAAGTTGCTTTTTGGATTCTATATTTATTCTGATTTTTATTTCACTAATATTGGTGTATTGTTTTCTGATTAATTTAATATAAGTTGATCTTGATGTAGCCTTCTTGTCTAGCCCAGTTATGCCCTCCCTGGGCCTCTGCTTGGTTTGCAAGAAGAACGTTTATTCTCGTTCTGCTTCACTTAAATGTATATTGTGCTCGTTGATCTCATGTTGATTGTTTGAAGGTAGGTCCGACTGAGCTCCCTCTATTATTATCCTCCTTTAAATGTGATCTTTGTATTTCAGCATGAGATGATAATACTCCCATTAAACCTATTCCTTGTCCTTTGCTTAACATACCTGACCCTGATGCCGCCTCTGCTATGTAACCGTTTGATAAAGCCTCTTCTAACTCGATTTCTAAGCTTTCTTTCTTCCTCCTAAAACTGATTGTTAACTTACAGCCCCTTGCTGAATTGACAACTGCACTACGTAACTATGTAAATTTGACCTCTAATATTTATAAAAATCTTGATGAGATTCAATCTGAGGTTCGCTCTCAACGTTCTGATCAACTTTCGTTCAGTTCTGGTCAGTAATGTATGCACCCAGACAGATGACCTTACGTTTTCATCCATTGTGCACAAATCGCACCCTCCTCGATGTGCTCCTGGCCCTAATAAGGTCATCTCTTATCCTGCCCCTTAATCTTACCTGGAATCTAATATACCTTCTCCTATTGCTACTTCCATTACTCCTAATGATCTCCCTCAGTCTGAACCTCCATCTATCAAATATCCTCGGCCATCTAGGAGACGCCTTGCTACCCTTGAGCAGGGCAATGATTTGGAATCTGACTTATCTTATATTCCTCGAATGGCAGTCAGTCGTTTCTTCATAACCAGGCTCAATCCTAATATTAGCTGTCAAAGAATATACAACCATTTAATATCTAAAAATATCTAATGTACAAGCAGTCTATAAGCTGAAAACTAAATTTAGCTCCTATACATCCTTTGTAATAATGTCTTATGATGGTCCAGATACTCCACTACATAACCATCACTTTGGCTGCCTGGTGCATTCTTTAAAATCTTTCGGGGTCGGTTCCAAGCTGATATGGCCACTGAATCATTTTGCCCACCAATTGTGGACCACTCTGGTCCCTCCCCTCTATCTATTAATTACTCTAACAGGGTTCCACTAGAATTTACCCAAGAGGATTCTGTGAGCCTAGATCCTAGTGCAGGAGAGGTGCACTTAGATCTTCTTGGGACAAAATCTTAAGTTCAGAACCTTCTCTTCAAGTTTTTTACCAGAACGTTCATGGTCTGAGATCTAAGAATCACGAATTTTTTGCTAGCATTGTCCTTACAAATTATCAAGTTGTTGTCTTAACAGAAACATGGCTGTCACCTGATCTTTCTTCTAGCAATTACTTTCCAGATTAAAGCCCTAATTTTTGTGGTGGTGGGGTTCTTATTGCTCTCAACCTGAATCTTCTCTCTCCTAAGTCCCATATTCTTCAGGATGAGGCTCATTTAGATGGTGTCTTAGCTGTTGAGGTATTAAGTATACATGCAGCACATCCACTCACACTTATAGTGGCTTATCTATCTCCTTCTTTGTTTAACATGGTCTATTTGTCCCATATGTTCTATATTCATTCCTTAATTCCTAAATGCTCCCCTGTGATGGTGGTTGGAGACTTTAATGTCCCCCTCATTAATTGGGAGACTAGCCCTCCTGCATACTTGGGCACTGCCTTTCCCTCTAAGGCGGCAGCCTTAATCGCTCTGGTTACCAATTTAAGGTTGGCCCAGCTGAACTATGTCCCAAATTGTTTGGGAAGAATCCTTGATCTCTGTTTCTCTGACACTATTGCTCAGTCACCTGTTTATTGGCTGTATCTAGAGAAGACCCTCTGCACCCTCCTCTCCTGATTAACTCTGTTCTTCCACTCTTACAGATGCCTTCACCCCCTTCCCCCTTGTCTTTAGTCCCAAATTGGTATCTTGATAATTATTTTGGGCTCTATAAATATTTGGTAGCTTTGGATTAGTCTCATATATTCCTCAACTGCACTACCCTTCAGTCTGTTGATAAGTTCTATGCTATCATAGCTGGGGCTCTCAGTAAGTTCATTCCCCCAACAAGGCTTAATCCCAGAGCAGATCATCTACCTTTCTGGTTTAGTGTCAAGCTTTGGCAAGCACTGAAAAAGAAGCGTCGCACCTATTCCCAGAATAAGAAGACCTCACAATATAGATTACAGAAGTTAATCATACTCAGGCACCATGTTAAATTCCTTATTGATTGGGATCAGAGGGCATTTCTCCACTCACTTACTTACAGAATTCGTATGCCTGCTGGTTTTTGGCGTGACTATAAAAGATATACATCTAATGGATTACAAGTGCTCACCCTAAAGTTCGATAATAAGTCCATAACAAAGCAAGACACTCTAATACCCTTGCTCAGGTTTTTTACCTTCCTTGTCCCCCTGGCCTCTCCATTCCAACTACTAACCCTATGACCTATGCCTATTCTCTACCTGAAACGTTGAATTCTCTTCATTTCTCAAATATTACCTCCTCTGAGGTGCTAGGGGCTATACGCAAATTAAAACCTACCTTCGCATGTGGGCCTGATTTGCTTCATCCCATTACTATTAAGGCTTTCGTCACCTTGGCAAAACTCTTTTTGTTATGTCTGGGTTCTGCAGTTGTTCCCACTATCTGGAAGACAGCCTATGTGGTGCCCATCTTTAAAGGTGGGGCCAGATCCAATCCTTTGAATTGCAGGCCAATCTCTTTACTAGCTCCCACTGCTAAGATCCTGGAGAGGGTGTTATATATGAAGTTAATGTTTTAGTCCAAGTCTTTTCTTTTGCCCCTACAACATGGGTTTATGGCCAGAAGGTCAACTGAGTCTAATCTATTAACCCACATCCTTGCAAAACAATCAGCATATTCGCATCATGCTCAATATGACACAATTTATTTAGATCTGTCAAAGGCCTTTGACTCCATTTCTATACCTTTACTAATTTTTAAACTTTCAAACTATAGTCTCTCCCCTTTGTTATGTTCCTTTCTACATTCTTATCTCACCAACCATGTTAATAGGTTAAAAATTGGTAACTTTCTCAGTCCTGACTTCTCCTTACAATCAGTGGGTGTCCCTCAGGGCAGCATATTGAGCCCTCTCCTCTTCTCCATATATATTAATGATTTATTTTTCCTTCCATTCCCTTGTCAAGATCTTCTGGCTTTTGCAGATGACATTGAGCTATCATCATGTATTCAAAGGCTAGATGATGCCATTGCTCTTCAGGAGGCTCTCTCACCTATTGAATGTTGGATGAAATCCAACTACCTCACAATCAATCCCTCCAAAACATACGTTATGTCCTTCTCCTGGATTCATACTCCTATCATATTTCAGTGCTCTCTTGCTGACCACTCTCCTGTGACATGAACTACAGTGGTGAAAGACTTGGGGGTTTATCTTGATCATCTTCTATCATTTGTCTGTGCAAACATTGCTTCCTGTTGTCACAATGTTATCTCTGGTGATTTTAATATTAACCTTCTTAAGTCCTTGAGATCTGCCAGTTCTGTATTGGATCTGTTTAATACCCTTGATCTCCAACCAACTATTGTCTGTCCCACTCGCCAGTCAGCCTCATTAGCATCTTTACTTGATCAAGTATTTGTTTCTTCTTCAATACATTGCACCTCCACTACCACTCTTCATGATTTCTGCTTAGACCATTGTATGATTTTTCAAACTTTTAAAAATGTTACCCCTGTCACTTCTCCTATGGTTCATAACCCCCCTCTGTGGGACTTTGGAACAAATCCCTGGTAAATTATGGGAAGGTGCTGCCAGATCGCTTAAATGCTGCTATCCATTCCATAGATTCCCACCCTTTTTGGTCCTGCTTTGACTCTGTTTTCCTTTTCTCACAGTTCTCCAGCACAGTTGCATCCTCCTTTCCACCTCTGTCTCCTGTTTCCCCCTTCACCACCCATTATTCACCAAAGCCTTGGTGGCGCCCATTCCTCTCAGTTCTTAGGGATGCCTGCTCCCATTTACATCACCGCTGGAAGCACTCGAATGACCCCAAGGATTATGTTCGGTTCTCTTCCCCCAGGAGAATTTTTAAAGCTGCTCTTAAATGCGCCAAACTTTCTTGTGTCCATCCAGCTATGGCTACTCGAACCCTATGGGCTCTGGTTTGCCGGTTGACCTCCACTCCAATAAAGGTCCCCTCGGAACTTATTCCCTCTATTCTTTCGCTTCTTGCCAACCCTCTGAATGACCCTCCTACCCTGTCTGTCACTGATTCCTGTGCTCTTCCAAGCTCTTGCTCTCCTCCTGTACTGGGTCTTTCCCAGCTTCTACTTTACCTCCAACGTCTTAAGGCCTGGGCCTATCCCAGTCTGGATGGCATTCCAGCCTGTGTAGTTAAACTAATGGATACTCATAGTGTAGCACTTGTACTCCATATCCCTAACACCTGCATGGTTCAAGGCAAAATTCCACCCTCTTGGAAAACAGCTTTTATCGTCCCATATTCAAAGGGGGATTGCAGAGCGACCCTTCCAAATACCAGTCTATCACGATCCTTCCCCCTCTTGCAAAAGTACTCGAGTGGTGGCTATATGACTTTACTCATGATGATCTCCAGGCCTCTTTGCCCCACCCCCAGTATAGCTCCCATCCTTGCTGCTCAGTTAAATTCCCAATTCTTGGGATTTACTCTACAGTTACCTTGGCTCTGGCTAGGGGGAATGCCTTCCTGCTTCTTAAAACTGATGTAGCTAAGGCGTTTGACTCTATAGACCATGCCTTTCTTGTTTATCAGCTCCAGACAATTGTCCTCAATCCCTGGGCAAGGCAATTGCTCCTCTCCTACCTTGATAGTAGAACTGCCCAGGTTAAGGGGCTCCCTTTGTCTATAACGTTACTTAGGGGTGTTCCCCAAGGTTCAGTCATGGGGCCCATCCTCTTTAATTTTGCCACTGCCTCTCTCCCTTCAGTGTGTAGGGAGTGGGTGCTGTGGTCATTTGCTGATGACAATTTCTTTGGCCTTGAGGTGCCCTTGGGATTGTTGTCTTCTCTCTCCCCTGCTATATCTGATCTTCTTACCCACCTTTCCAACTGGTACTGGTCAAGACATATGAGTCTCCATCTGGACAAGACAAAAAATCATGTTTCTACCAAAAACCACTTCCTTGGCAGGTACTGAATACTGTGCTTTGATGAGAATCCTTAGGGTTCTCTTCAACCAGGCTTTTACCTTTCGTGATCACGGTAATGCTTTGATATCTTCTCTGAATTCACCTCTGTTTTTGTTTAATCACCTTAAGCCCTTAATATCCCGTAACTTGTTCTTGCAGGTTTTTTGTGCCAAAGTTCTCTCTGTTATCGACTTTGCCTGCCCCGTTCTTATTTCTCTATCCAAGACTCAGCCCTGGCCCCTCCGTCTGGTATACAACAGGATCCTCTGACTTATCTTTGGTGTACCATTCACCAGTAGAGTCACCCCATATTGTATCCAGTTCTGTGTATTTCCTTTCATGTTTTTCCTTATGTTCTGCCATCTCAATATGCTTGCCAGCACACTCCATTATCTGCTTCACCCATATCACTATATCTCTTGGTACTTTAAATCCTCCATCCATGTACACCAGACATGTAGGTTTCTGTTTCAGCCTGCTGTTCCTTATGGTGATCTTCATAGGCACGTTTCCTGCTGCAGCCCTCCCTTCCTGGAATGCCCTCCCCTACTCTCTCAGGGCCTCTATTTTTACCTGCTCTGATCACTGTTGCATGCTTTCCTGCAAACATTTCAAAGGTTCCCTTAGGAAGTACTTGTTCAAGCAGTGTGCTCTTCCATAAAGTCTTGTCTCCGAGCCTGTGTATTTTGTGTGGCTTTTTTGTATTTCTTTTTTCCTGTACAGTTGCTGTGTGTATTTAAATAAATAAAATAAAATATTGAATAAACATTTGGTCAGTTAGTGGTCCCTCATTGTGCCTCCGTCTCGGGAAGGTTCATGATCGCCACACAGCATTTTACTTGATAGATTGAAAGACTCAAGTTATGCCTTATTATCCCTCTGATAACAACTGGTCATTTGTTCGGGCACCTAATCTACCTGATTTCTTTGGACCTAATATAGGTATATGTGGAACCTTACCTCTTGAACTTTCTATTAAACAAACCAGATTATTACTGATTTATTGTCTTTTTAACCAGACACTGATCGTAGGGTCACCTCCGAATCCATTTCCCCACTGCTCCTGGATGCTTTAAGTGCTGCACCTTTTTCACCACCACCCCCTACGATTTCCATTGCCATTTTACAGATTTCTGTAAAAAATGGATGCTTTGTAAGATTGTAGGTTTAATTGGTTGATTGTCCCAGGACCGATGCTAGGCTCTTCCGCTCCCGCCTGCAAATCGGACGGAGAGGCAAATTGCGTTGGACACCCCAGCTATCGCCTGATCACTGAGGTTAAGCAGCGGAAACCCAGCTAGTACTAACATGAGGGGCCGCTTGGGAAAACTGGGTACTGCTAATACCATAATCGCCACATTAGTGTAGCGTCTGTGCAGTCTCTGGGAGCGGCGAGTTGCGTTGGACACACCAGTTCTCGTCTGATCACTGAAGTTAAGCAACGCAAGCCCAGTTAGTACTGACATGGGTGGTCGCTCGGGAAAGCTGGGTACTGCTAATACCCAATAATCGTCGCATTGGTGTGGTGTCCGTGCGGTATATGCATCGGACCTACACAGTGGACGGGTCTCTAATGACCTCGTAGTTGACGGGACCTTAAACTCCAACAAACAAACAAACAAAAATGTGCAGTCTCTGCACTCCAACTACACAGTGACCAAGGCTCTAATGACCTTGTAGTTGAAGGGCCCTAAAACACCAACATACAAACAAATGCAAATCGGATATTGCTATTATTTCGAAAAACGTTGAATACACCTATAACACTGAAGAACAAATTTTTACTTTCGAAAAATACATTTCTCACTTAGTGCTAGATTTATTGGATTAGTTATGCTGATTATTTATCTGTTCTCCATTTTGCCCTAGGACGTCAGGTTCTCGGGTAATTCATAGGGCTGCAGTTCCAATAAAACATTAATTGCGAATGGACATCATATATCAGATATCATACTCTACATAATTTATGTTAATAAATTGGACTTGACATGATATAGGGCATTTATGTTAATGACATAGGGCTACCTGCAGATGACACCTGCATTGCAAGGGTGGTGGATGATGGGTTATCTTGCTGCACAGAATTGCAACAGGACCTAAACAAGATGCATACCTGGAGCATAAAGTGGGAGTCATTGCCATTAAACCTGCACAAATGTAGCTTTCTTATGATAAGCAGGTCTTGAAGGCGATTTGATCTTGCCTATTGCATAGGTGGTGAGAGGGTTAAGAGGGTTGAGATCCAGTAGTTCCTTGGAATTTTTTCTAAATACTGTGTATCCCTTTTAGGCAGGGTTTATCTTCGGAAATTGAAATGATTCAAAGGAGGGCAGCAAGAATTGTGTTACACCACTTCTCTCTAAGATTGAGTGTCTCACACATGATCACAGAACGTCTTTGGCAGCTTATCCCTTGCAGAGTATAGAGGGAGAAATGATCATCAATTCAAATTCAAGGGGATCAGGGCACAAACAGACTTGTATTACTGTTCTTTTTCCAAGGGTCATTTGGCAATCGAATGCTCTTGGTGAGGAGACTGTGGTGAACTTTTTGCAAGAAAGTGCCATTACAGCAGGTAGGCAATGCATGACAATAGATGCCCTGCTTCAGGTGGGTTACAAATTAGGAATGAGAGTCATTCCCGTTTCCGGTGGCCTTGCTGCCATCAAGATTAAGAAAACTGTTTTGTGCTCCATATGTGTTTTCAAGGGTCTGGATCAATATGGGGTAATATTTCTATGGAAATCGTGGCGTAGACGTCACTATGGATATCTCAAAATAATCATAATTTGAAAACTAAACCGTAGTCACAATATAAACTAATTTTTGTTCTATTGATTGAAATTTATTTATGCCCTGCAGTAGAACCTACTGATATGCAAGTGTATTTATGGATGTGATTTGCGATTTTCGACTTTGGAAAAGGAAAATGTGGCTGCTTTCTGCTTTCAGCTTTTATTTGTTTCTGTCTGGTAAGTTCAAAATTGTGATTATTATTATTAACAGTAAAATAACAATAATTCGTATTTTAGTTCTGAATATCATTGAACATAAATTTTGAAAATAGAAGTTGGAATTCAGAATTTCACCCTGGGAGTAGGAACATATGAAATCACAATGAAGGACATCTGTAATCAGTGGTGGTGATTTAAAAACACTATCAACCTGATCTTTTTTTTTAAATTGATCGAAACATTTCTTTGCAAAATTACGATACAGTAGCAGTGGCGGATCCTGGATTTTCGTCAAGGGGGAGTTGAGCCATAGGCAGCGATTGTAAATGCAAATTTCATTTGTCAGTGTCAATGTCGACCCAAAATTTAGGGGGGGGGGGGGCAACCCCCAAACCCCCCCCCCCCCCTTGGATCCGCGCCTGCAGTAGAGTCGCCATAATCCGAGTTCCCGAAATTCCAAGCTTTTTTAATCAATTAGTAAACGAATTTTTAAAATATGTTCTAGTTACACTCACACATGCATATTTAAATTTTAAATTATGTAGGTATGTCCGTTTCTGGCTTAAACGATATTAGAGCAGAGATAGAAAAGGGAGGCCTAAACATAAACTTGACGTCAGAGTTTTAGCTTTCAATTCCTAAGGATAGGAAAAATTCGGGACGTGCTCTCTGGGGGCGAGCTAGTGACAAAGGTGCAAGAAGTTAAGTACTTAGGATCTGTACTCCAGAGAAATTGGGAGCGGCGAATTGCGTTGGACACACCAGTTCTCGTCTGATCGCCGAAGTTAAGCAGCGCATCCCCAGCTAGTACTGACATGGGTGGCCGCTTAGGAAAATTGGGTACCGCTAGTATCCAAAAATCGTCGCATTAGTGTAGTGCCTGTGCAGAACTACACAGTGGGCGGGGCTCTAATGACCTTGTAGTTGAAGGGCCCTAAAACGCCAACAAACAACAAATCCAGAGAAATGAGGAGATAGACTCAAATGTTACCCATAGAACCAATGAGGATGGTTGAAGTGGAGACAGGATGATGGATGGTCCCAATCAAGTTGAAAGGGAAGTTTTACAGGGCAGTGGTTAGAGCAGCTATGATATATGGATCAAAGTTTTGGGTTGTTGTTTGTTAGCGTTTTAGGGCCCTTCAACTACAAAGGTCATTAGAGCCCCGTCCACGGCATAGTTCTTATGCCGAGACTGCACAGACACTACACAAATGCGACGATTTTTGGGTATTAGAAGTACCCAGTTTTCCCAAGCGGCTACCCACGTCAGTACTAGCTGGGGTTGCGCTGCTTAACTTCAGTGATCAGACGAGAACTGGTATGTCCAACGCAATTCGCCGCTCTCCAAAGTTTTGGGCAGTGAGGAAGAGCCACGTAAATGAAAGTAGTTCAGATGGGAATGTATCGGTACATGTAGGGTGTCGAGAGCTGCTAGAATTAGGAACGAATATATTAGAGGTAGTTAGGGAGTGAGGAACATCGCGAAGAAAATAAGGGAGAGTAGATTGAGATGGTATGGACATGTAATGAGAAGAGGGAAGCAGGAGTTCATTAGGTCCATTACGTTGATGGAGGTGGTAGAAAGTACTCAGGGCAGGAGGAGACCAAAGCAAACATGGGAGCAGGCTGTCCGTAGCGATGTGGTAGTGTGTGGTGGTGCACTGGAACCTGGTGGGAAACAGGCGGGTTGTTTGTTTGTTTGTTGGTGTTTAAGGTCCCGTCAACTACAAGGTCATTAGATACCCGTCCACTGCGTAGTTCTAATGCATAGACTGCACAGACACTACACTAATGCGACGATTATTGGGTATTAGCAGTACCCAGCTTTCCCGAGCGACCACCCATGTCAGTACTAACTGGGCTTGCGTTGCTTAACTTCAGTGATCAGACGAGAACTGGTGTGTCCAACGCAACTCGCCGCTCCGAGACAGGCGGGAGTGGTGGGCCAGAACCTGCAGACCCGACCCTGACATAGGCGGGATAAGGGTAATGTTCCTTCCAATCCTCGGTGACGCAATAGGTAGCATGCTCTGTCTGCTGCGCCAGTGGTTCCAGGTTCGATACTTAATTGAGGTGGATTGGCTTCTTGCTCGTGAGAGAGGTCCCAATGCGCCTTCCTTCAGATGAGAAGTAAACCCAAGGTCCTGTGTGGTGTACGATGGCATTTGCACATAAAAGGACCCTTGCTGCTGTGCAATGGGTCGAGGATGCAGAATTTGCAGATGTAGGAGCCCGCCCCCTCCCCTGGCATGGCGTTGGTTCGGTGAGACATCGGAGAGGTTGCAGCTTTGGTCGGCAGCCGGCCGCGGGAAAACACCGTCCAACATTCCACCCTTGTGTCCATTCAGAGGGACAAGATGGGAACCCGACCCTGCCATAGGCAGGAAAATGGTTAGGGGTTTTATCTGGGCACCGTAATTAGTTGTGACAAGATGTCATGGTTATAAAGCAGTACGTTATTTTAGATATAGTATGTTGCATTTGAATCCATCTAAAGAGTAAGGCCCTTCGTCCACCAACGCAACGCAATGCAACTGCAACCCAACGCGTTTATGGCAGTTGCGTGAGAGTTGCGTTGCACATCCCTTCGTCCACCGGCGCAACTCTCTTGCAACTTTTTTCCCCGTCAGTCTCGTCCACAATGGCAAACCGTGTTGTTGCATATGGACAAATGTGATGACAGTGTATTTATTCAAGGCTCTTTGAAAAATAAAGCGTTCTTTGCAGTAGCGTCGCTAGGGTTGGTGTCACCCGGTGCGGGGACGCCATGGTGTCACTCCCTCTCCTGGAAAAAAGCTCCTTCTTCTGCTTTGGTGTCACCCATTTGTCATGGTGTGAGTGGTGTCACCTGGTGCGGACCACCCCCCCCCCCCCGCAGACCCCTTGTGACACCACTGGTTCTTTGCAATTGGACAAATATGTGTATATTGAAATGGTGTGTATTGAAAACGTTCTTTGCTGCGTTGCTGTACTAGCGTTGACAGTAAAAACTTGAAAAAAGTCGCACAAGCTTCGGCCATGCAACTGACATGCCAGTCGTTTTGCAGTTGGTCGTTTGCCAGTCGATTGCAAGTTGCGTTGCAGTGTTCCAGGTGGACGAGCAACTACACAATAGCAAGGGCCCGACTGGGAATCGACTCCCATCCAACGCTAAAACGATATTTTTTCGAGTCGGATTGCAATCGCGTTGCGCCGGTGGACGAAGGGCCTAAGTCATTCCATATGTTGGTGTCATGAATCCTGGCAGCAGGAAAATCATTTCGGGGGAGACCGCAACAGACGTGGGAGCAGGTTGCGGCTTACTGTGTTGAATACACCAGTTCTCGTCTGATCACTGCAATTAAGAAACACAACCCCAGCTAGCACTGACATGGGTGGCCGCTTGGGAAAACTGGGTACCGCTAATACCCAAAAAATTGACGTATTAGTGTAATGTCTGTGTAGTCTGTGTATCAGAGTTACCCAGTGGACGGGGCTCTAACTTACTTGTAGTTGAAGGGCCCTAAAATACCAACAAACAAATGGGAGCAGGTTGTCTGTAAGGATATGGTAGCGTGTGGGGTGGACGGGAACCTATTGGGAGACAGGAGTCGAGAGCCAGAACCCACAGACCCCACCCTGCCACAGGCGTGGTAAGGGTATGATGATAATGATGTGCTGTCTATATCATTTCGTAGGAATTTCATGCGTGAAAATATGTGTTGAGCGACTTCCAACTTGTGAAGGACCAGATGATGATTGTTCAAGGTATGATCCCTTAATTAATAAGGTTTACGTTTCAAGTGCAGCAAAATCAGAGCAGAACGATTTGTTGAAATTCAGATCTGTTCCATGTTACCATGGTTACTGTGACGTCAATGGATATTGCACTTGTGAGAATTGCTGGAGCGGAAGGAACTGTGATCACTACGGTAAGTCTTTCTGCTCATTTAACGCAACAACTTTCTGTTACGAAAACTGCGACTCTTTCGCCCCATGAATGCGGCTCTTCCACGAATGGCTGTTGGTGCTCAGGCATGCACAGCAATGTGGTTCGGGTGACGGAAGACTTGGCACAGGCGGTAGGTGGCGCTATGGAAGCACAGCCGCAACAACTGCAACCCTACTCCAACTCAACTGAATTGCAATGCAACTAAAATTAATTGCAATGTCACTTTCGTCCACAGATACAACTCTTTGGCAATAGTTGCACTTATTATGCCGAGTAGTTCAGATGAAGAGAATATTGTGCGAATTGCTTGACAGTTGCAATGAAACTGACATGCTCAGTGGTGACGCAATTTGTTTCCAAACAGTTGCCTTTACATTTCGTTCTGATTGCGTTGCAGTATAATTGGTGGGAGAAGTCCATATCGTTAACTTGAGTCAGACTAGCATGCAACTAAAAAGGAACTAAAATTCGATTATTTTTCAGTCAAGTTGTAGTTGCATTGTGGCAGTGGCTGTATTTTTCTATTCAGCCATTTTCAAAAATTTAATTTTTATCTATTAATAAGATTATTATTAAGTTAATAAATAAATGGTGTTACTACCTAGATAGTTTAAGAAATTTGGCTCTCAAAAGAAATCTCAATCATTTTATTGTTGATACCGCTTTTAAAGAACTGTCCAATATATCGACCTTGTGTCCATTCACAGGGACAAGCTGGGTACCCGACCCTGCCATAGGCGGGAAAAGGTTAGGAGTTGCTTTGTAACCTAATCCTATGCGCACACCGAGTGGGTGACTAGTAGACTAAACAGTGCAGTGCTTTGTTAGCCAATAGTCAGAGCTGCAATATTCATGCCCATCAGTTCAGCCAGTCCTTCCTAGGAAGGTAGAACCGATTGAACTACTTGTGGCGGCACATTTCAAGAATCT
The DNA here is from genome assembly GCA_013389805.1 of Trigoniulus corallinus. Classification (NCBI taxonomy): domain Eukaryota; kingdom Metazoa; phylum Arthropoda; class Diplopoda; order Spirobolida; family Trigoniulidae; genus Trigoniulus; species Trigoniulus corallinus. The sequence goes on from JAAFCE010009109.1 coordinate 8,073,962, forward strand.
CGCAGCAAGCAGAAGTTCTCTGACACATTGACTGAGAATCCCTGCCATAGTGTCTGTGCAGACCCTGCATTAGAACTATGCAGTGGACATGGTTGTAATGACCATTATAGTTGAAGGGCCCTAGAACATTAACACAATGAAGGAAACAGTGCAGTTACTAAAGTAACTAAACTTCCTATGTATGGGGTTAGAACTAATGTGCCTAGCTCCATCAAGGATGTGAGGTGCATTAAGGGAATTAGTGATCATGCTGCAGTTAGAGTTGAGATAGTGAGAAACTGCCAAAGTATTCCACAGTAAGTAGGGTGACTTTTCAATTTCACAGAGCTGATTGGGAGTTGTTTAGGTCTTATTTAGAAGCCCAGTTGAATGATTTTCATGTCACTGCAAATGCTTGCAGTGTTGAAGAGTTCTGGCAAAGATTCTTAGCACTTCTGGATGAAGGTACAAGACAGGCTGTCCCTATTAAGAAGAAGACAGACAGCAGTTTTCCAGAATGGTATACCCATGAAGTAAAGGGAGCTGGATTCAGATAGTGAGGTCGCCCATAAGGAAGCCAGGAGAAGGGCAAAAGCTCTTATTAAAAAGGCCTACAAGGAATTCCATAGGGATGTTTTGGGGGAAAGGCTCAAGAACAATCCAAAAGCTTTCTGGGGGTTCCTCAAAAAGTGTAGAAAAGGGGGTTATAAGGTTCCAGCTATTAAGGACCAGTCAGGAGACCTAGTTAGTGATAACCTTATAGCTGCAAATATTTTTAATGATTCATTTTCAAAAAATTTGCAAATAGTGGAGATGAGTATTCACCAGTGTCAGGAAGTGACTATCAAGGGCAAATGGAGGAGGTTGTTATTACAAGAGAGGGGATTGAGAAACTTTTGAATAAATTAGTGGTCCATAAGGCAGGAGGCCCTGATAACATTTCTCCATTTATTCTTCAAAGACTTTCTGGGATTGTAAGCTACTATTTGGTGGAATTTTTTAGAAAATCATTGGACAGTGCCAATGTTCCATCTAGCTGGAAGCTGGCAAACGTTGTGCCAGTTTTCAAATCAGAGGATACTGCAGATCCTAAGTGCTACAGGCCAGGTTCTTTAACGAGTGTGGTATGCAAGACTTTTGAGCATATATTATTCTCACATATTATGGGATATTTGGAGAAAAATGGCATCCTTAGTGATAATCAGCATGGGTTTAGGAAAGGGAGGTCATGTGACATTCAACTGGCTTGTCTAATTGAATACATTCAAAATGCTGTAGATAAGGGTAAGCAGGTTGATGTTATATTCCTGGATTTTGAACAGGCCTTTGTCATAGTACCTCATGACAAGCTTGTTTCAAAAATGTCCAAGTTAGGGATTCATGGGTAAAGGCCTATCTGCAAGGCTGGCAGCAGAGAGTACTTTTTGATGGGGTAGCATCAAAATGGACACCTGTTTCATCAGGGGTACCCCAGGGAAGTGTATTAGGGCCGTTACTCTATATACTTTATGTTAATGATATAGGGCTTCATATAAAATCCTTTCTTGAGTTGTTTGCAGATGACACATGCATGGCAAGGGTGGTGGAAAACGGGTTGTCTTCCTGCACAGAACTGCAACAAGACCTAAACAAGATATGTGATTGGAGTAGAAAATGGGAGTTGCCATTGAACCATCACAAATGTAGCTTTCTTAGAATAAGCAGGTCCAAAAAGCAGGTTGATTTTTCTTATTGCATAGGTGGTGTAACAGTTGAAAGGGTTGACACCCACAAGCACCTTGGAGTTGTCTTAAACACTTGGGGCACCTGGAAGGAGCACACTGACAAATTGATTGGGAAGGCTGGGCGTGCTCTCCGGTTGGTTAGCAGGGTGCTGGGGGACAGCACAAAGGAAGTAAAAGAAATAGCTTACTTTTCACTGGTATGGCCAATTGTGAAAAACTATAGTCCAATTTGGTTTCCGTTTAGGCAAGACCTATCTTGGGAAATTGAAATGGTCCAAAGGAGGGCAGCAACAGTTGTGCTAAGTCGGTTCTCTCGCAGATTGAGTGTGTCAAGCATGATCAGAGAATTAGGGTGGGACTCACTCTGTCAGAGGCGAGCATCTGATAGCATTAAGCTGTTTAGCAGACTGTTGAAAATAGGTTATGAGGGTCCATTAGATTGCAGGTTTTCCTTTGCAGACTATAGTGGAAGAAATGATCATCTGTTCAAACTGAAGGAGATCAGGGCCCGAACAGACTCATATTACTGGTCCTTTTTTTCCAAGGGTCATTTGGCAATGGAATGCTCTTGATGAGGATAAGGTGAAGAACTTTCTGGAAGAGGGCGCCATTATAGAGGGCAGGCGATATATGGCAGAATAGAAGCTATGCTTCAGGTTCCTTGGGGTTTTAAAATGAGTGAATTTTTAAGAATGAGAGATAATCTCTGCACTGCCAATTTGGCCTATCATGGCTGCTTGCAGTGTATTCAACTAGAACTAGAACTTGGGAGCAGGTTGTCCATAAGAATATGGGAGTGTGTGGGTGGACCGAGGACGGGGACCTGGTGGGAGATAGGGGGAATGGAGGGCTAAAACCTGCAGACCCGACCCTGCCGCAGGCGGAATAAGGGTATGATGGTGTGTATGAGGGCATGAGCCTGACTCCAGTTGCATTGTAGATATTGTGCAAAAGGTCACACACCATGCAATATTATAACCAACAAAGCATTAATTTACCTGCCAAAAATTTCTATTGTGGTTGTGTAGTGCGGTGTTGGAACAGTGGGGTAGGCCGGCATCCCCCCACAGACAATTCAGCCAATATTTCCTGCAGGCTCCAGACGCCCGGTTGGGGTGCCCCCAGTCAGAGCATGTTCATTGGACCCGCAGACCCGACCCTGCCACAGGCGGGTTAAGGGTATGAGGATGATGATGATGATGGTGTGTATGAGGTTAGAATGCCCACAATGTATAACTTCACCAGTTAAATTTCTCCATACTGACTGTTGAATGTTTTATTTTACAGCTGATAATTTTCCAGCAGAGTTTCTGTCACCTGTTGAACGAATTGAAACTATTTTGACAAACGATGGTAAATTCTTACTTTTTTGACCATTACATAATCTCTTTTCAAAGTGAAATACAACGTGTTGTTATATCACCAATTTTTTCCTTTAGTGTACATCACTACAGTGATTGGGAATGACAGAGACTACTTTGAGACCTGTGATGGCAAACTACCTTGCCCATGTTCTGAGATGCAATATAGCATCATTTCTGGCAACGAAAATGATATCTTTAATATTAATTCGATTACTGGATCAATTTCTTTGAATCCTGCTCAGAACTGGAAAGAAAATACTGAATATACACTTGAAGTCTTAGTTTCTACTAACAGCATCATAAAGAAGAATGTAACAGAGAGAGACTATCAAAACTCTCAAAAGGTATTTTGGGTATTGTAACATAATTGTTAACATACAGTAGTTAAGTTGATGAGAACACTAATTTTGTACTTCTGCAGCCTGAGTAGTTCAACACCTAAATATGGTGGGAGCGGATTATTGCAATGGACACACCAGTTCTCGTCTGATCACTGAAGTTAGGCAACGCAACCCCAGTTAGTGCTGACAAGGGTGGCTGCTTGGTAATCCAGGGTACTGCTAATACCCAAAAATCGTCGCAATAGAGTAGTGTCTGTGTAGTCTCTGCATTAGAACTACGTAGTGGCAGTGAGAAGTGGGCGGGGCTGTAATGACATTGTAGTTCAAGTGCCCTAAAACACCAATAAAAAATCCAGACGCCTGTCTGAGGTTCTCTCAGTCAGGGCAGTCTCATGAAGAAGAGGGACTAATTCTGTAGATGAAGAGGGACTAATGAGGGACGTGAAATGTGGGGATCTTTGCAGGAAAGACAGGGGAATTAGTATTTAAAGCATACGAAGCGAATTGCCCGTAAGGATATGGTAGTGTGTGGGTGGACGAGGACCTAGTGGGAATTAGGCAGGAATGGAGGGCTATAACCCTGAGATCCAACCCTGCCACACGCGGGCTAAGAGTATGATGATGTATTTGATATTAAACTACTGTATGTATGCAGAGCTGCAATTTTTAAATATATTTTTTTCAAAGAGGTGGTTTTATAAGTCTTTGGTCCTAATTAATCAAAATTTATATGTATTTTTGTGCAAATTTGCACCCGCATGGTGCAAACCACAGTCGCAGCAGATTTTTCATGACAGGAACATGCCGCTTAACCTGCCACGCGGTAGATTCGCCTTGTTACGCACACCAACGCGTCAGTTTAGTTATTGTTTAAGCAACTTTTTCTTATTAATTCTGTTAGTTTCTCAGTGAACGCTCTTGTTCTTTCAAAATTCAAACAATGATGACTAAAACCGTGCATGCTGCGATTGTAACTAATTTGCTGCACTTTCGCACATATAGGTACGATATATCAGTGCCGTAACGAGGGTATGAAGCGCCTGTGGCAAGTGTCTAACTTTCGCTTGCCCGTAGCCCAATGATGACGAAAAACTTAAACATTTTGCGCCCCAAACCCAGTTGCGCCCGTGGCGGCCGCCTTCTTCGCCACGCCCTCGTTAAGGCCGGTGTACACTTGGCGGTTTTTTACGCGCGTATTCTTACGCGCGAAGGCCTCTGAC
>JAAFCE010009109.1:8082886-8096077 GCA_013389805.1 Trigoniulus corallinus
CTTGGCGGTTTTTTACGCGCGTATTCTTACGCGCGAAGGCCTCTGACGTCATGAAATTGCAGCCGGCTTACTATGCCGGTGCACACATGAGCGTACTGTACGCTACTTGTGAGCGTAAGCGGCTTTCAAGCGTAAATTTACGCGCATTCCCAAAATCAAAAATTTTTGATTTTGAGGCGTTTACGCTTGAAAGTTGCGCATGCGCGGCTCGCATTCTAGCATATTTAAAACAATTTTACCGACATACAATTCTGAAGTTATTTTTAAGGTGAAAAATAAGGGATTTATAAGGTAAATTAAGGCTTTTTAAGTTTGTAAATACAAATTATATTCTTATATTAATAAATTTTAAAACTATTATATTTCCTAATCACAAGCATATTTCTACTTTACTGCATATCATAGTGGATAGTGAAGCATGTTATTTTTCAAACATGCGTTTTATTAACCTTTAAAAGTTAGGAAAGTTTTGAAAAAAATCAATTATAATTATATTTGGGTTGTGAAACCTTCAGTAGCTTAGTTTTATTTAGCCCTCTACAACATTCTACAAAAAATTCTGCTTGCACGCTTGAAAAACGACGTCCACGTGTACACTATCATCTGTTTTTAGGCGCACGCGTAGAAGCGTTCATTTATAAGCGTACAGCAATGGCGTAGGGGCGGAGCAAGCGTTTTTTACATACGTCATTTTGTCGTCATATGCATGACGACATGCTTTACGCTACGCGTGAAAACAATTAAAAACGCCAAGTGTACACCGGCCTTTATGGTCCTGCGATATATTCCCAGAGGTGTACGCATGGTTAGCATGGATGCATGCATGGTACGTATGAATGCACTTCATGGTTTGCGTTTTGACACAAATAATTCGCCACGAAAAATCCGCTGCGACTGTGATTGTTTCGCGTTGGTATGCTTGAACCTTTATGCGAATTCAAGTTAAGCGATTTTTCAAAAGGTGCGCCCTAAATGTTTTTAAATATTCAGAATTCCTTAGCAATCACAATAGGTTAGTTTTTTGTTTTGTTGGCGTTTTAGGGCAGATTAAACTACATGGTCATTAGAGCCCTGTACGCTGCGTAATTTCACTGCAGAGACTGCAAAGACACTACGTTAATGTTACAATTATGGGTACTGGCGGTACCCAGCTTTCCCAAGCGACCACCCATGTTAGTACTAGGTGGGGCTGCGTTGTTTAGCTTCAGTGATCAGATGAGAACTGGTATGTCCAACGCAATAAGCCGCTCCCTACAGTAGGTCCTCTACTGCCCTTAGACAATGTCCTATCTTCAGTGGTTTAACTAATTGCAAATTGGACTGGCAGTATAGAAATGGGAACAGCAGAAGGAAAAATGCCTCATCAGTTGCCAAGTTGGATCGTGCATCAGTTAAAATATGCGCTTCAATGAGGCACTGAGGGGGAGCAATTGCTGTATTGCTCACTCCCTGGATCCATCCCTGCGAGAGATGTCGCACGACCCAGAGAAATTCCATGGTTAACTAATGCATGAAATGTGTGGAATGATGGCCTGACCCCTGTGAATCCGAGCTCGCGCAATTTTATCCCATCATCCCTCGTATCAACCTTGACATGAGTAAAGTCACATCATTTTAAGTTCACTTTTTTATTATTCTTCAGGTGATCATCATATTGCGACGGGATGTACCTACCTCTGTTCAAGATGAAACTCAAATGGGACACAGCATTGCTAAAAGAGTAAGGCACTTAATATATTCTTGTTATCATCAGAGGCGGATTTCCGCACAGGTGCATGAGGCGCGTGCCTGGGCCTCATAAATCAAGGGGTCCTCAGAATTCAACTCCCAAAATAAAAAAAAAAATTATTTTATCTACTTATTCTTTTTTCAAAATGAAAATAGTGATACCTCGGATCACAAACGTCTCAGTCCACGGACACCGTTAGCAAACAAATTTTCCCTCGCTTCATGAACACGTGCACATGGAGCGTATAAAACCCTGTGCGCATCAACGCCCCCAGCAGCAACCCAGTTCGCTCATTACACGTGGGTGCTGTAGAGTCCCAACAAATGAGTAATCTCCCTCCTTCCTCTCTCCGTCTCCTCCATCCACTTGTGCCAGCAATTATCAATCACAAAGTTAAATTGTATATCATCACCTTTTTTTAAAATCCACGTAAGTCCCATTTGTAGAATTATTAGCCGAATTCTTGCCGAAATTGCCGCATATTTCTTATACGCAAACATAAAATAAAATTCCATTACCCTCCCAGGGGCGAAATGTTTGGGGCGACACGTCCGAGGGGCGAAAGCTCCAGGGGCAAAAAGTACTCAGGGGCGAATGTTCCGGATCCCTTAAAAATGAGTATGTCCAGTTATGTTCAACAATACCAATATTAAAACCTTAAAAATTCTTCAGAATCCGAACACCAGCTTGAACTATCATCGGTGGCCGCTTGGGACAACTAGGTACTGCTAATACTCAAAACAGAGTTTTCTGGCTGCAGTTCTATCCGACGTATTCTACGCAATGCAGACGAATCGTGAACTGTGCAGACGCACGCCGTATCTGAGTTTGCACAATTGACAATTCGTCTGCATTGCGTAGCGTAGCGCATTAGTGTAGTGTCTGTGCAGTCTCTGTATTAGTACTATGCAGTGGCGAAAAAGCTGGATCAGGGCCTGTATTTAAGGTGCTAAATGCTTTCACTAATTCGAACATTTTTAATTGTTTTTTAATAGCAAGTCAAAAACTCCGGCAGTAATGAAACTAAATTGCAAATGTACCAGTTAAGTGGGGATACTCAGCAAGTATCCATTAGTGACAAGCTGGATTTTAGTATAGTTATCGTGCTCACGTCAGGAACAACAATGGATCTGAATGTTGAACTATTAGGATGCGATCCTCAACATGATAAGACGGCATTCGCCTTAATTGTAACAGGCGTGAACATGGGCCCGATGATTTCAAGTACCATCGGAACTAGCATTATTCCAAAAGAAGATAAAAGCAAGACTCGACAAGATATTGTAAGTGAAAAATGTACAACTCCTTATTGTTACTGTACCATCTGATGAAATTTGGCCCGGACTGGTTAATAAAAGCAACGTTTTTACGTATTTTAATACAAATCTTTATTATTGCCCTCAAAATAGGCTCCTTTTGAGCCAATACAAGCATGCCAACGGTTAATCCAATTTTCCATACACTTCTTATAGGCCTCGGCTGGGAGGACCTTTAGTCCCTTTGGCGATTTTTTTTTATCATGGCCTCAATCGACTCATGGCGTTGTCCCCAGAGCAGATATTTGAGTTTTGGAAATAGGAAAAAGTCACAGGGAGCCAAATCTGGCAAATATGGTGGTTGAGCTGTGATTTTAGGATGATTGCTTGAAATTTTGTGTTTCCAATGGAATTACAGATGATTGAATTAGGATGATTGAATGAAAAGTCAAAACTCTTTCTTCAATTTTGTTCCATTGTAAAAAAAATCGCCAGACAAACTTTTTGCACCATAAACAAATGGCTGCCAAACACACACTAATTTATGAATCCTGCTCAAACTTCATACGAATGTCAAGGAAGGTTGTACTAACCTAGAGAAAAAACAATTTACTAGGGCTGGTTTAAATGGACCAGTCCAGGTCAAATTTGATCACATGGTATAAGCAATTTACTACAGTGAAACCTCTCTAATTGGTACACCTGTGGGACTGGGCCAAAGTGTACCCATAACAGCTATGTGCTCTTGCTGTCTCAAGGACCTTCTGCCCCTCAGGGTTGATCGTCTCATACCCACATCCCCCATGTATCCCCTTATATCCCAGACCATTGTTACCCACATGTGCATTAAAGTCACCCCCAAAAATTTGTCGCTTATTTTCCTTGCCCTGTCTAATTGTGCTGTCTACTGACTGTACCACCTCATCGACAGGGCTCTAATGACCTTTGTAATTGAAGTGCCCTAAAACACAAACAAATCAAATTGCTTGTTTAGAATCAGTATTTGAAATCAAGGTCTGATAACAATAATTTATTTTGCAGACTGATCGGATGACAATTGATTTTGGTACTGTGACTGCTGGCAGTTCAGATAGCGATGGTGACCTAACTATTACCATAGCATTTTCGGCTATTCTGATAAAAGATGATGGCGTTGTCATTGATGGACAGAATTATAGCGTAATTGCCGGCGCTAACTATGATAACGATAATTATATTTGGATTTCCGAAGCTGTTTACACTGCTGACATACCAAGTGAAACGGTAAGTTGTCAGATCTGTTCTTTTAAATTCTCGAAATGGTGTGGCGTTGCCAAATTTAGAGCATCATTAGGTCCCTAGAACCTCGTGTAGTCTTCCTGACTCATCAGTGTTTCACTGCACATTACGTGGCTTTCTTCTAACCTTCTAACCCTACGCCGCCCTCCACTGTTGGGGTGGCTTCGACACTTTGAGAGGGGGTTGCGATCCTAAGTCTCGGGCAACATGCCACTTTGGCAACAGCCCCAATAACCATTATTTTTCCACAAAATCATCACTAATTTCAGAAAACATACCTATTCATTTACGACCTTTGCTTGTTGCCTTCATAAGAAATGGAAAACGTAGCTTTCACCCAATTGTCACATTCACCCTTCTACACCCTATGCCCCTGACAAGCAGTGGCGTCCATAAAATACATTGGTATGCATTGCTAGCAGCACCCTATGAACAGTGGCGTCGCTAGAGTTGGCGTCACCCCCTTCTCCCGAAAAAAACAGCTTCTTCTGCTTTGGTGTCACCCCATTTCCCATGGTGCGAGTGGTGTCACCCGGTGCGGCCCGCATCCCCGCACCCCCCTAGTGACGCCACTGCCTATGAAGCTTTCTAGCAGAGGAAAAAAATCAAATAAAAATACATGATATTCACCAAATTGTCGCATTCACCCAATCGTCGTTCACCGAATTGTCGGGACACCCGGTTGCCGACCAAAGTGGAAACCCCATCGCTGGTCCACAGTTCAATTGTAGTGATCCGCGTCAGGGGGTGTGCGCCTACATCTGGGGTAAGGATTCTCCAGGTGTAGGAGGTTGTCAAGGTATGCTAGAATGGAGGTTGGCAAGTAAGGTTGTGAAAATCTGGGAATTGAAATTGCATGTTACTGAGATCTGAATGTTAAGACAAAATAGAGAACAAAATACTGTACGTCGATAAAAACAAGATGCTCATTGAGTGGTTTTGAGATGGAACCAATCCTCTCTTCGTCGTCAAATTCCGAAATCCTTAACCATTATTTATGTTTTTCCTTCAGAGTGGAACCAGGGTGTATCCCAGTATGTTGTGGATCGATGGACCAGAAAGTATAGCTGCCAACGGTTATGGATTATACACCTTGAAATTGTACTCGACTGCACCTGAAGCTACTTTGGAAGTGGATGTGTTTGGATATGATGCCCCGCCAGATAGTTACTCTACTGGTGCTATTATCCTTGCACATTGCGATGTCAACTATCCATTGATCCAAGATGATCTACTAGATTATGCATCTGTCAATTATCCAAGTTCAACAGGACTGACAAATCAGCGGGCCATGCTAACCCTCGATGATGTGATTAACACCGGTAAGACCTAAAATATTTGCCTCGTTGAATAGTTTTCTTCGGTCAGCCTGGTTGGGATCCGCTAGCTGCATTTGGGACAATCCAAGGGGAGAGGAGGTCAACTGGGAGCTGTTATCTCCAGGCTGAAGTTGATAGTGGGACAATTTAAGTGAAAGCGACCACAATTGAACGCAAATACACCACATAGACTGCAGCTTTACTTCCCTTCCTTGGTCTCATCTGTTAATAGAAGTATAACATCCTCCTCGGGTAGGAACGACATTAAAACCTTGGACTCATGAGGTAAGTGGGATAACTACCGGGCTACCAAGACAAACCATTCAATAATGCCGGTTTTATATCTGTTATCCACCCGCCTCGGTGGCACAGTTGGTAGCACGCGTGGTAAATGTGCCAGTAGTTCTAGGTTCGATACTGAACTGGGTTGGCTTCTTTCAGGCGAGAGAGAGGCCCCGAGTGCGCCTTCTTGCGGATGAGAAGTAAAACCGAGGTCACGTGTGGTGCACGATGCCATTTGCACGTAGAAGAACCCTTTCTACTCTGCAACAGGTAGATGAGGCGAAACTTCCGTTCGCCCTCAGGCGTCGGTGAAATGCCTCAACGATCAGTAGACCGACCATGAATAAGCAGACGGGTTGCAGCTTTGGTCGGCAACCGGCCGTGGAAAAATACTGTGCAATATTTCATCCTTTTGTCCATTCAGAGGGACAAGATGGGTCCTGGACCCTGCCATAGGCTGAAAAAGGGTTAGAGATGTAGTTTTTGCAGTGGCGTAACTTCAATTGCGGCGCCCGGGGCAAAAGGCATTCCAAGCGCCCCCTCCCCTGTTGCTTGTCCTGAGCAGACATTGTAGGCACCTTTTATTTGCCACAAAGTCGTCGTACAGACAGTGTGTAGCAACGGCTGATTTCCAGAAGGCGGACAAGGTCCGGCGGCAGGGCAATTTAACCCCATTGTCCCTACAAGTTACGCCACTGGACCAAAGTTTAAAAAGTTTTCATCGCAGTGCAATTATCTGAAGCCCCTTGGAAACGGCTCATGAATGAGTTCTGTTCATGAGTGTGTCCCGGATCAAGGCAATATTTTTATTAATACAGTCCAACTTACTTATAAGAGACTTGGATAAAAGAGAATCTCGGTTATAAGAGAGCCATTTTGAATTCCCATCTGCATGCCCTATGCTTTACGTGTTAATGTACATGGTTATAAGAGACTTGGATAAAAGAGAAACTCGCCTATATGAGGTAGCACATTTTGACAATTTTGATTTGTTACTCGAATATAAGAGAATAATGAGACTGAGTGAACCATGCTAAACAGTGTATGTTATGCAAGGCAGACAGATGATGTCCTGCACAGGCATTTTATGATGTGGAGCATATGGTGGAAAGCAAAGTATTACAGAAGCAGGTTCAATGCAAAATCACAGATTTCTTCAAATGATTTTTTTAAATATATAGTCATCATCATAATACCCTTATCCCACCTGTAGCCGTTTCAGGTGTGCAGGTTATAGCTCTCCACTCCCATCAATCTCCCACCGGGTCCCTTTCCACCCCACACACCACCAGTGGCTTATTGCATTGGACACACCATTTCTTGTCTGATCACTGAAGTAAAGCAACGCAACCCCAGCTAGTACTGGCACGGGTGACTGCTTTCAAAAACTGGGTACCACTAATACACAAAAATCGTCACATTAGTGTAGTGTTTATGCAGTCTCTGTAATAGACCTATGCAGTGGATGGGGCTCAATGACCTTGTAGTTGAAGGGCCCTAAAACGCCTACCAACCAAACTAACCATATCCCTATGAATAAATACCAGTATCCTGTAATATACTGTATATTTTTAATCTGCATGCAGTCTGGAATATCTCTGTTGTGCATTGTTATTGTGCAATAGGTCAGACACCATGCACTATTATAACCCAAAAAACATTAATTTACATGCCAAATTTCTAATTTGGTTGTATCATGTGATGCTAGAATAAGTAGGGTAGGCTGGCATCCCCCACACACTACCCAGCCAGTATTCTTGTGGGCTTGAGACGCCTGCCTGGGGTGCCCCCAGTCAGAGCATGTACAGTGAACTTGCAGACCCAATCCTGCCACAGGCGGGATAAGGGGATGATGATACTGCATAGTTTTTAAATCTGGATTTTTGAATCTGTTTTGGAATGTTATGAAGCATAATCAACATTAAAATTGAGAATTACAGTGCTGTACTTAGAAATGCATACCATATTGCAAAATATGGTCGTTTTTACATGGCCTGGATATAAGAGACTATTTTGGATTTCCCAAGGTGTCTCTTATATCCGAGTTCGACTGCATTTTCATCATTATAATACCCTTATCCCACCTGTGACAGGATCGGGTCTTCGGGTTCTAGCCCTCCACTCCCACCAGGTCCCAGTCCACCCCACACACTACCATATCCTTACGTACAACCTGCTTCCACGTCTACTTTGGTTTCCCCCTGCCCCGGGTGCTTCCGACCACCTGCATTCCTGAAATGGACCTAACGAGCTCCTCCTCTCCTCTTCTCATTACGTGTCCATACCACCTCAGCCTATTCTCCCTCATTTTTTCCGCGATGTCCACCACCCTCAGCATACCTGTGATATACTCAGCTCTAGACATGCCACTCATGTACCGCAGGATTCCCATCTCGGCTACTTGCATTCTATTAGGCAAGGGGCAAAATGAGGCCGCAGGGTGACGCAGCCCTGCGAAATTCTGCTAGCAGGCAATCAATGCAAATTGATTCACAGTTTTTCAACATACTGGTTATCAATTTGCGTCAACTAAAATGACTTTCAACGTAACACCAGTTCGACAGAACTTTACTACATATTTCTACACTGCAGGAATGGTGCCTTGTCAAAGGGAAAGCCTTAAATTTTAAGTGGGAAATACTGAAAAGCTAACATTGCTTGCTTACATTGCCAAAATGCTTCACACAACCATTTTTTTATTTATTGATAATTAACAGCATAAAAGGAATAATGATGGAAATACAGTATTAAATACCAGTAAATAAAAGTTACCATTGTTTATTTCAATTTCCTTGGCTACTTCTTCCCACTTCTCCGACTTCAATTTTGATCGCATATAGTCTGCATCATCATCATCATCTCACCCTTCTCCCGCCTGAGGCAGGGTCGGGTCTGTGGGTTCTAATCCTCTATTCCCGCCTATTTCCCACCAAGCCCCCTCCACCCCACACATCTCCATGTCCCTTTGCACCACCTGCTCCCACGTCCGCTTCGGTCTTCCTCTACCTCTGATGCCCCCAACCCCCTGCAGTCCCATAATGGACCTAATAAGCTCCTCCTCTCCCCTTCGCATCACATGCCCATACCACCTCAACCGGTTCCCTCTCATCTTCTCCGCAATATCTCCCACCCCCAGGCTACCTCTAATGTAATCGTTTCTAATTCTGTCCAATCGCGTCACCCCACTCATGTAGCGCAGCATTCACATCTCGGCCACTTGCATTTGCCGTTCATGGTTCTTCCTAACTGCCCAACACTCTGACCCATACAGCATAGCTGGCCTAACGACGGTTCTGTAGAACTTACCCTTCAACTTTATTGGGACCCGGCGGTCACACAGGACCCCACTTGCCTGCCTCCATTTCAGCCACCCTGCATTAATTCTATGGGTCACATCAGAATCTATTTCCCCATTGCTCTGGAAAACTGATCCTAAATACCTAAACTTTTGTACCGCTGGAATCCTGTCTCCCCCACAGTGAAGCTCACCCCCTTGCCCCTGGTCACTAAAATTGAAAGCTAGGTACTCTGTCTTCTTCATGTTCACCTTGAGACCCCCACTTTCCACTGCTGTCTTAATGTCCTGTAGGCCCTTTTGTGCATCCTCTTTGGACTCCTCTAGCCATCCCACATCATCAGCAAATACCAGGCACTGAGGAGCCCATTCCCCTACTCCCATCAGCAGCTCATCCATTACTAGAGTAAACAGATATGGGCTAAGTGCTGACCCTTGATGCACCCCAACCAGCGCTTTGAAACCTGCAGTGTTTCCCCATGCTGTCCTCACCCTAGTGAAGCAACCTTCATGCATATCCTGCACTACCCTAATAAGGCCCTCATCAACCCCTTTCTTCCTTAAAACGCTCCACAGTACCTGTCTAGGGACACTATCATAGGCCTTCTCCAGGTCAACAAATACTGCATGGAGGTCCTTCTTTGCTACTCTATGCTTCTCTATCATCTGTCTTAGAATAAAGATTGGTTCCATGGTGGACCTACCAGGCATAAACCCAAATTGGTTTCCCCGGACCCTAGTTTGCTCTCTGAGGCGACACTCTATGACTCGCTCCCACAGCTTCATAGAGTGGCTCATTAGCTTAATGCCTCTATAGTTTCCACAGTCCTGGGCATCCCCCTTGCCCTTGAACAATGAAATTATCCAACTCTCTCGCCATGCAGATGGCATCCTATCACCTTTTGCTAGCTTATTAAAAAGCTTCACAAGCCAATCGCATATAGTCTGCATGGTTTATATTTAAAGAACTTCTCTGCTTAGCACCGCTTAAATTAGTTTTTCCTCCATCATTTTTCGTTGTCACGCTAACTTAACGCAGGAAACTGTGGCATGAGCACTGCGGTTCGCAGGCTCACGTGGCGCAGACACTGCGACACGTCATGCTGAGTCATAACATGAACAGCCATGTGAGTCACCCAGCGTCACCTGCGGAGACTGCGTCTCATTTTGCGCTGGGCCTTAACGTGGCTGTTCCTCACTGCCCAGCACTGATCTGTCTGTATAGCATTGATGGCCTAACCACTGCCTTGTAAAACTTCCCTTTCAGCGTGATTGAGGCCCTCCTATCACACAGCACTCCACTTACCTGTCTCCATTTCGACAATTTAGAACGTTGATCCTAAGTACTTTACCTCTTGCACCGTTTTACCAGTTCGCCCTTGGGACGTACGTCACCGTTATTTTCCTGTCCTTCCCAAATGAAAGCTAAGTACTTTGTCTTCTTGATGTTTGTCTTTACCCCTCCCTTTTCTATCGCTCCTCTAATACCGTTTAGGCCCTGTTCTACATGTTCTCTGCAGTCACTAAGTTTTCAGATATTGTCGGGAAATGGGGGATTGGGGGCCCATTCCCCTACTCCCGTTAGCAGTTCGTCCATAACCAGAATGAAAAGGTATGGACTTACTGCTGAACCTTGGTGCACTCGAACCTTCACTGGGAAGCCCCCAGTTTTTCCCCAACGTGTTCTTACCCTGGCTATGGAGCCATCGTACATATCCTGATCTCTTCTACCCCCTATTTTTTAATACCTCCCAAACTCCCTGTCGTGGAACACTGTCATAAGCCTTCTCCAAGTCGATAAAGATGGCATGGAGATCTTTCCTTGCTGCCCTATACTTTTCTATCATCTGCCTCAGAATGAAGATTGGTTCCATTGTGGATTTATTTGAATTAAATTTCAAATTTACAACTCAGAATTTTGCCTCCTCAGGCTATAGCCTTTTTTAGCTTATTCAGAAACCCGCCTGTATTTTCAAAAGAAGTCACTGGTAGTGACCAAAAGTGAGCCTGTATCATGAACTTTCAAGAAGGAGAATCTACCACGGGTATCACTGTGTCAGGGACATTTTTTAATGGTAACATTACTTAACGAGACGCTACGTCAGTGCCGTCTTAACAGCATTGCGGGCCCCTTGGCAAAGCAGTGTGCTAGCGCCCCTACGACAACCACTCACAGGTATAATAAGCAAATAGTCGCATGGCATCCGCAGATTAGCATGTGTGTTAAAGTGCATTGAGCTAAGTGAACTGTCGCTTGAACTTAATTCTATTTCATTTCTCAATCGCTCTATTTCTAGACAATCAAGGAAGGGCTGTAGCGAATTTGACAGCAAATGAGATGGTTTTCAAGTTCTTAATCTACGTTGCAAGTAATTCATCATTGGTAAGCACCATTCTGCCGTTAAGTTCCACTGTGATGCTAAATAATGAATCCATTTGGGCCGCCATACTGAATATCACTGTTGATGAAGAGGACACCTCTGATGCTGTAAGTTGATACCCCATAATAGCTATTGGCTTATGGGAATTTCGGGAGATGGGACGGAGTAATTGTAAAAGGTCTGAAACGTAAGGTCCTTTGAAGACATCCAAGACGGGCAAATCATAAATCATATGAAAACTCACACTTTATTACATAAAGCATTAAAAACATGTGTTTGTTTCGTTGGTGTCTAAGGGCCCTTCAACTACAAAGGTCATTAGAGCTCCATCCACTGCGAAGTTCTAATGCAGAATCAGCACAGACACTACGATGTTACAATGATTTTTGGGTATTTGCAGTACCCAGTATTCCCTAGCGGTCACCCATAATAGTACTAGCTGGGGTTATGTCGCTTAACTTCAACGATCAGACGGAGAACTGGTGTTAGCGTGCGCCTTGAAATACAAGGAACCCAATTGACCTTTTCATATCACCGCGCGTTTTCACTGTAGGTTTTAATTTTTTGAAAGAGGGAATAGCGTTACAGAGAAGCCACCACGTAGGCGGTCCACCTCAAAATCACTTTCATGTGAAAGGTTGTAACGCAGCGCTAAACGCAACGTTAATCGCTGCATGTGAAGGAGGCCTAAAACACGTGAGTGTCTTACGTAGTAATAAAGCAAGCTACCTGACAAAAAATTTAAACAATTCCTGAGTAGAGTTGCACCTAAGCATTATCATCCTACCCTTATCCCGCCTGTGACAGGGTCAGGTCTGTGGGTTCTGGTCTCTACTCTCGCATATCTCTCACCAGAACCCCATCTACCCCACACGCTACTATATCCTTACATACAACCTGCTCCCACGTTTGCCTTGGTCTTCCCCTGTCCCGGGGCTTTCAACCACCTACATTAACGTAATGGACGTAACGAGCTCCTGCTCCCCTCTTCTCATTACGTGTCCCTACCACCTCATTCTTCTCTCCCTCGTTTTTTTTCCACGATGTCCACCACACCAGGCTACCTCTCAGATACTCATCCCTTATTCTATCAGCTCTCGACACCCCGTTGTAAAACTTCTCTTTCAACTTCATTGGGACCCTCCTATCACGCAGGACATCGCTTGCCTGTCTGCACATCAACCACGCGCGGATCCAGGATGGGGTTTTTGGGGTTGCAACCCCCCCCCATGCACATATAAACGTATTCTCCTAACATATGCGCGCTCTCGCCCCCCCCCCCCCCCCCCCTGTAATGGCTCTCCCCCCCCCCCCTGGCGAAAATCCTGGATCCGCCACTGACTTCAACCATCCCCCATTGATTCTGTGGGTCACATCAGTCTTTTTCCCCATTGCTTTGAAAATACTGGGTACTGCTATTACCCCAAAATCGACCTAACAGTGTAGTGTCTTTGCAGATTTTGCATTAGAACTTTGCAATGGGCGAGGCTCTAATGATCTTTGTAGCCAAGTTGCGTGTGCGGCCAAATTGCGTGCGGCTAAGTTACGTCTGCAGCCAAATGCATGCGACCAAGTAACTTTGGACACACCAGTTCTCGTGAGATCACTGAAGTTAAGCAACGCAAACCCACGTTGGTACCAACATGGGTGG
>JAAFCE010009109.1:8117090-8172085 GCA_013389805.1 Trigoniulus corallinus
GAAAAACTGCGATTCAATGTGCGGTGATTGCCTGCTAGCAGAATTTCGCAGGGCTGCTACACCCTGCGACTCATTTTGCGCCTTGCTTTAGGCCCAGTGCAAAATGATACGCAGTCCCCGCAGGTGACGCAAGGTGACTCGCCATAAATTTCTGTGGCTCACACGATTTTATGTAGTTGCGCATGTTAAGTCGGAGGGTGACGTGACTCGGTGCCTGCGCCACGTGACCCTGAGGAGCGCATTGCCAATGCCGCATTTTCCTGCGTGAAGTTGTCGTGACAATAACAAAAAGCGGTGCGAAGCAGAGAAGTTCTCTTGTTATTTGATGCAAGTATGGTGAAAAACTGCGATTCAATGTGCGGTGATTGCCTGCTAGCAGAATTTCGCAGGGCTGCTACACCCTGCGTCGCCCTGCGTCTCATTTTGTGCCTTGCCTTGAATTCGTCGTGTTTTACGTGATTAACAAAGTCACCTAATGAACCCCTCCCTTGATGGTGCTCAGGTAGCATGGTTCCAAGTTCGATACTGAACCGAGGTGGTTTAGTTTCCTTTGACGGAGAGAACAAAAGGCCTTCAGTGTATCCTGGGAAAGTAAAGCCGTGGTCCTGTGTGGTTTCTACGATGTCACTTGCATTTAAACTTTGGAAAGTGTAGTTTGACCCCCACTGGGGTCGGTAGAATGCCCCAACGAAGTAGGCCGACAATAAATAAGCATAGGGGTTGCAGCATTAGGTTGGCTAAAAATGGTGTCCAGCAGACCGCCCAAGTGTCCAAGTAGGCTAAAAATTGGAGGTTTAATGCGGGCGAGGTCCTGCACCTAAGAATTTTGCCTGACCTACTCGTTACACAGTAGGGTGGGTCCTTTTACGTTGAAATGACATGGAATACACCACACGGGACCACCGTTTTTGTTGTTGGAGTTTTAGGGCCCTTCAACTACAATGGTCATTAGAGCCCCGTCCACTGCGTAGTTCTAATGCAAAGTCTGCACAGACACTGCGCTGTTAAGTCGATTGGAATATTAGCAGTACCCAGTGTTCCCAAGCGGTCACCCATGCTAGTTCTAGCCAGGGTTGTGTTGCTTAACTTCAGTTATTAGACCAGAACTGGTGTATCCAACGCAATACAGCCGCTCGCACCGGCCCACGACCTTCTTTTTAATGCAACGGATGGCACCCTGTGATCACTTTTTCGTTTTGTTCGTATTTAAGGGCCCTTGAACTACTAGGTCATTAGAGCCCCGTGCACTGTATAGTACTTTCTAATGCAGGAACTAGGCACTATGCTAATGCGACGATTTTTGGGTATTAGCGGTACTCAGTTTTCCCAAGCGGCCATCCATTGTAGTACTAGCTGGGGCTGCGTTGCTTGTGCAGCCAAGTTGCGTTGGGCACACCAGTTCCCGTGAGATCACAGAAGTTAAGCAGCGCAAGCCGACAACGTTGGGTGCTGCAAATTAACCCTCTCCTTCGTCCTTTCACCTACCTCCTCCTCTCCCGCAGGCAGCCTCCTAAGGGTTCGTCCTGTTATGGCTGCCTGGCTTACTCCACAACCCACGAAACTAATCCAATAATCCAGACGAGAACTGGTGTGTCCAACTCAATACAGCCGCTCCTACTGGGATCACGCTACTTCTTAGAAAAAGCAGTTCATTGTATAACAAATTAGGACACCACACTGGGGTTATCGATTGTACAATTTCAATTACCGTTTTAACAAGGTTTATCATTTTATTGCAGAACGTGACAGTGAAATTGTTGAATCAAACTCTGACAGCGCCAATAAATGTCAAAATGTGGGCAGATTTGAATGTAACGGTGCCAAAAAATGCAAGTTTACCGTTGAAAATTACTGCGTTTGGTGCATCGCTGGATGGACGTGCAATCCTGGTAGTGACAGACATGAAAATATCAGCTGTAGGAATTAATGTTGCGTGTGTCAAAAACACGAGTTTGTACAATGTGGAACCAGTCACATCTGATTCGTTAACAACATCGCAGAAGGATCAAATCGACGGCAACTTAGGATATGTTACAAATACAGGTACGAGCAATAAATGCAAGTGGCTGGGAGCACCCCGGGCAGACGGAGACCAAAGCAGATGTGGAAACAGGTTGTCTGTAAGGATATGGGTTGTAAGGTGTGGGTTGGTCGGGGACTTGCTAGGAGATAGGCGAGAAAGGAGGGCAAGAACCCGCAGACCCGATTCCGAGGGATAAAAGTATGGTGATGGCTAGTAATAGTAAACGTGGGAGAAGGCTGTAGGAAGGAATAAGAATCCCAACATACAACCCTCTTAATATTCCTGCAGATTCCAGTAGCCTCACAGGGGTTCCTTCCTAGTTGGACCCGTCTCCCAGACCAATTGTTTGTTTGTTTCGTTGATCTTGTAGGGCCCTTCAACAACAAGGTCATTAGATCCCCGTCCACTGCATAGTTCTAGTGCAGAGACTGCTCAGACCCTACACTAATGTGACAATTATTGGGTATCAGCAGTATCCAGTTTTCCCAAGCGGCCACCCATGTTAATATTAGCTCGGGTTGTGTTCCTTAACTTTGATGATCAGACGAGGACTGGTGTTTCCAACGCAATAAGCCGCTCCCTCCGAGACCAAGGGTGCAAATCTTAGATATCGGACGTTGAATGTGGCGTGCGGAAGATTCGTCCCCGACAGTTCGTCCCCGATAATTCGTCCCCAGACAATTCCTCCCTTGGAAAATTCGTCCCTGATACAATTCGTCCCGAGGAAAATTCGTCCCCGACACTGACAACTATAATGCTGTTGTCCCTTACAAATTGTAGAATTCACTCAATTTTTTTTTCAATTGTTAATGCCGAATTGTAAATTTTAATTAACAAATTTTTAAGAATAATTAAAAAAATTTTAAGAATAATTGAAAAATTGAAAAATCGCAGAATTTACTCAATTTTTTCCATTGTTAATGCCATATTGTTCACAGAATGTCGGGACTGTCACAGAATTGTCGGGGACAAACTGCTGGGGACGAATTTTCCCAGGGACGAATTGTGTGGGGACGAATTGTATCAGGGACGAATTGTCTGGGGACGAATTGTATCAGGGACGAATTTTCCTAAAACCGTTGAATGTGAAGACCTGACAGACAAAAAAAACAGAAGAATTAGTTAACATTTCAAAACATAGAGGATGATAACCTAGTTGCAGATAGGCGGGATTGGAGGACCAGGAGGCCTAACCCTGCCACGGGGAGGGTATGGTGATGACGTTTTGACATCATTATTACGCTTTCTCTTTTAGGATTCACTTACAGACGTGGTTATTATCAGCCTTGGGATGATCAATTTACTGTTTCAGTCGAATTCCTTGTAACGGACCATCCGAAAGCAGCACAGAATGCAAATTTTTCTCTGACTTTCACCACTGAAAGTAATTTTCAAACTCTTGAAGAACAGCAGTTCATTACAGTGATGCGAAACGCTTCTGAAAAGCCAAATATTACGTCAATAGCTAAAGTCGTTGATCCTAAAATGTTCAATCCCAAGTCAGAATTGAACTCTGTTTCGTTAAATGCTTTTGAAACATTTCTATTTCGTTAATTATTGCTTTGTCTTTTATTTGACAGAGAACTTGTTCATGTGAGAATTCTCTTGTCACACGGCCTGAATTCCACAGCAGAACCTACTAAAATAGTTCTTCAACTTCTATTACCTCCTTTTATGAATTATTCTGGAAGTCTGTCAGCTAATGCATCTGTAACGGAAATTTATGGAAGTATGGTTATGATAGCGGTAGGTTATTCTATATTTCGTATTATATTAAAAATAAATTTGTTGTGGTGTAGTGGGTAGCACGCTCAGTAACTGAGTCAGAAGTTCCAGGTTCGATACTGGACCGACCTGGGTTGGCTTTTTTCTGGCGAGTAAGAGCCCTCCGAATGAACCTTCTATCGGATAAGAAGTAAGAACGAGGTCCCCTGTGGTGTACGATGGAATTGCCACGTAAAAGAACCCTCTCTACAATGCAACAGGTAGATGTGGGAAAATTTCTAGGTGTAGGACCTTGCTTCCTGGCGTTAGTGGAATGTCCCAAAAACGAACAGTAGACCGACAATAAATAAGCAAAGGGGGATCCAGCTTTGATCGGCAACCGGCTGCGGAAAAACAATGTCCAATATATCGCCCATGTGTCCATTCAGAGGGACAAGATGGGCACCCTAACCCTACCATAGGCGGGAATAGGGTTATGAGTTGCTTTTGTATGGTTTGTAATTCCAGTTGGAATTTTACAAAGACACGTTATTATTATTTAAATAGCTAATAGTTTAAAAATATTTCGACTCGGCGGCGCAGTAGGTAGCGTGCACGGTAACTGAGTCAGCGGTTAAAGGTTCGATTCTGGATCGAGGTGGGTTGCCTTCTTTCAGGCGAGATGTCCCGAGTGCGCCTTACTTCGGAGAAGTAAAACCGAGGTCCTGCGTGGCGTACGATGGCATTTGCACGTAAAAAAAACCCCTATCTACTATGCAACGGGTTGATGAGGCAAAATTTCCAAGTGTAGAAGCTCACCCTCTGGCGTCGGTGGTGTGCCCCAATGAACAGTAGACCGACGATAAATAAGCGTAGGGGTGCAGCTTTGGTGGGGAACCTGCTACGGAAAAACACTGTGCAATATATCAGGCTTCTGTCCATTCAGAGGGACGTTTCAACTTAGCCGAAGCAGGTGATCTCATTCTGGCGAAAGTGAGACCCAAAAATGTTCCTTCCGTTAGATGGAATGTAAGAGTGTGGCCCGGTGTGGTTGACATTAACCGCACCGTCCGCACGTAAAAGAACATGTAGATGATCAAAATCCCAGGTATGGCAGCTCGTCCTCTGGCGTTGGTCAGCAGTCGGCTGTCTAAAAATATCGTCGTACGTATCGCTCGTCAGCTCCCAGTTCCGATGGGGCCACTAGCCATCCGACTCTGTCGGGGAGCGGCGAGTTGCGTTGGACACACCAGTTCTCGTCTGATCACTGAAGTTAAACAACGCAAGCCCAGTTAGTACTGACATGGGTGGTCGCTCGGGAAAGCTGGGTACTGCTAATACCCAATAATCGTCGCATTAGTGTAGTGTCTGTGCAGTATATGCATTAGAACTATGCAGTGGACGGGTCTCTAATGACCTTGTAGTTGACGGGACCTTAAACAGCAACAAACAACAAAAATCCGAATCTGTCTCGATGGGAAAAGGGGTCGGAATGATGGCGACGTTGGTGTCCATAATGTCAGGAACGCCTATTAGGTGTCTGATCTGCCATGGTGAAACAAAAAATCAGCATTAGCATACCTCATTCACACCTATGGCAGACCACTCCAGTAAATCACTGACCCAATCCTCCCATGGCATGTTGGGTCTCGAGTTTTAGCACTCTATAGAGTGCTATCTCCTCATACCACACAATGCCACGTTCCGCCCTAAACCTGCTTACGAGTTTTCTTTGGCCTATGGGTAATTCATCTGCTTCCTAAATTCTTTCCTGAGATGACAAAGACAAGGTCGCATTTTGTCAGTGGATTCTGCAATATTTTTAATGCCTGTGGGCAAGACTCTTGTCAGGTTAAGGAACCGTCGTTTTGCTTGACTTTGAAATCCAGAAGTACTTTGATTGTAATTAATTCCATTTCAGATACAAGATCCACTTTTATTTCAAGATATATTTGAGGTCAACTTTACTTTGACAGTAGATCCATATGACAAGCGGCAGTCAGGAGCAGGAGTAACAAACGCAACATCATTTGGACGGGTACTGGGCAACATCTTTCCTCAAATTGTTGATGGGATCCGATACCCAGCTACAGATGATTACCTGCCTGTAGGAAAAGGATTCTACCTATTGTTTGAAGTTTCGGCAAAAGGTAGCGTTAAGAACCACCTATACATTTGCTAACGTTTTCTAAGTCTCACTCCGCTTGGTTCTTTTACTTGTGTTGAATCTCAGTGTGCAATGAAGCCCTAGGGATGGAGAGCGGGTTGATACAAGACTGCCAATTATCCGCATCCACCGTTGTTACTACTGGATATGAGCCAGGCAAAGGCAGATTTGGTAGTGAATCTGGATCAGGTAAGATTTTGCTCGTTTCTCGAGATCATGGTGAGTACATCCGATCTTGCGCAGCTTCTTTCGGGAGCAGCTGTTTTGCGTTGAACACACCAGTACTCGTCTGATCACTGAAGTTAAACAACGCAACCCCAACTAGTACTGGCGTGGGTGACCGCTTGGGAACAATGGATACCTTTCTAGTGAGATTTTTCATGCTAGACCTATATGCCTAGATCTCCACCATCAACCTAGCAACACCTTTGTCTTTCGCACCCACTCTAGCCGCTGTACTACAACACCCACCATTCCAGGACATCTTCCAAAGTTGGTGTTCCCCAGCCCCTCCCGCTGTGGTCCACCGTTGGACACCCCAGTATCACATGCCTGACGTACAATCCACAGCCCTCCTCACCACCTGTTATCTTTGCCATCCTCTGTTTCGTCTCCGATGACCCATCTCTTTCACACATATTTTTAATTAAGTAAAAATAGGATTGCATATCGTTTGGTCCATTACAGGAATGCAGGTGGTTGCAAGCACCCGGGGCAGGGGAAGACAAAAGCAGACGTGGGAGCAGGTTGTCTGTAAGGATGGGAGCGGCTTATTGCGTTGGACACACCAGTTCTCGTCTGATCACTGAAGTTAAGCCACGCAACCCCAACTAGTACTAAAATGGGTGGTAGCTTGGAACTACGCCGTGGACGGGGCTCTAATGACCTTGTAGTTGAAGGGCCTAAAACACCAACAAAAATCCGTAAGGATATGATTGTGTGTAGGGTGGATGGGGATCTGGTAAGATATAGGCGGGAGTGGAGGGCTGTAACCTACAGACCCGACCCTGCCCTAGGCGGAATAAGGGATTATGATGATGTATAATCCAAACTTTGATGTAAATGTAATGTTTATGATTTTTGTTCTGTTAGTGTGGAGTCCTGCTTTGAGGGATTCGACATTTAAAGATTATTTGCAAGTGGATTTTGGAAATCAGACAAGAGTCACTACAGTGGGCGTACAGAAAGATGACTGCTGTTGTGCACCCACGTCCATCACTTTGCAGACTAGCAAAACTGGCACATATTGGGCAGATATTCAAGCGGTGACTATAATTCTCTTCTTTACTAAAAATTTATCTTTTAGAATGCCCAAGTTTGAACCGCCTCGTTGGCACAGGAGGGAGCATGCTCGTTTACTGCGTCAGTGGTTCCAGGTACGAGGTGGGTTGTCATCTTTTGGGCGACAGAGGTCTCCAGTGCGGTTTCCGTCGGATGGGAGGTAACGCCGTGACCCCGGTGTGGTATACAGGAACCCACTCTAAAAACCGAAAAGTAAATCCGGCAGAATTCCCCAGTTCTAAGAGCCCGCATCCTTGCATCGTGAAGTGCCCTAATGAACAGTAGATCGATGCGACGATAAATAAGCCTACAGGTTGTAGCGTTGAAATGGGGCACAAATGGATACCCAAATCTGAAGTAGGTGTCAAAAAGGGCTAGCACTTGTATTAGCCGTGGCCACCTCACTGGCACAGAAAGTAGCGTGTTCTTTTTAGTGCGTCAGTGATTCCAGGGTTGAGGGAGCGGCTGCATTGCGTTGGACACACAAGTTCTCGTCTGATCACTGAAGTTAAGCAACGGAACCCCAGTTAGTACTAACATGGGGGAGGGGGACTGCGCTCAAATGACATTTGTAGTTGAAGGGCCCTAAAACACAAACTGGGCCGAGGTGAGTTGGCTTCTTTCCGGCCAGAGAGAGGCCCCGATTGCGCTTTCCTTTGGTTGAGAAGTAAAACCGAGGTCCCGTGTGGGGTACTATGGCAGCTGCACATAAAACATCCCTCTCTACTATGCAACGGGTAGATGAGGCAAAAAATTTACAGGTGTAGAAGCTCACCCCTTGGCGTCGATAGAGTGCCGCAAAGAACAGTAGCCCGACGATAAGTAAGCATAGCGGTTCCAGCTTTGGTCGGTAGTTGGCTGCGGAATAATACTGTCTAATATATCACCCGTCTGTCTGTCCATTAAGAGATTTGGGTCTCTTTCGGCTTTTGCCTTTTATCTTTATGACCTTTTTGGAATTTGCCTTATTACTTTTTATTGGACCTTTACCTTTATTTATTGTCACCATGGTGGGATGGCCACCATGGCATACCTTTTCTTCCTGGTATGAACCAACTACTGGCGTGGGTAGGAGAATGGGCCCCCAGTGCTTAAAATTTGTCAACGATGTAGGAAAACTTAGTGACAGCAGAGAACAGATACAGAAGGGACTAAACGATAATTGAGGAGCGATAGGAAGCGGAGGGCTAAAGTACTTTGGGGGGGGGGGGCGAACAGGTGAAAAGGGTGCAAGAGGTAAAGTACTTAGGATCAACATTCTAAAGCAGTGGAAGATGGACTCTGATGTGACCCATAGAATAAATGGCGGATGGCTGAAGTGGAGACAGGCAAGCGGAGTCCTTTGTGATAGGAGGGTCCCAATCAAGTTGAAAGGGAAGTTCTACAAGGCAGTGTTTAGGCCAGTTGTGCTATATGGATCGGAGTGTTGGACAGTGAGGAAGAGCCGCAAAAGTAGAATGCAGGTAGCCGAGATGCGAATGCTGTGGTACATGTGTGGCATGTTGAGAGCTGATAGAATTAATAATGAGTATATCACAGGTATACTGGGGGTGGTGGACATCGCGAAAAAATGAGGGAGAATAGGCTGATGTGGTATGGACACGTCATGAGAAGAGGGGAAGAGGAGCTCGTTAGGACCCTCACAGGAATGTAGGTGGTCGGCAGTACCCGGGGCAGGAGAAGACCGAAGCAGACGTGGGAGCAGATTGTCCGTAAGGATATGGCTGTTGGGGGTGGACGGGGATCTAGTGGGAGACAGACGGGAGTGGAGGGCTAGAACCCGCAGACCTGAGCCAGCCACAGGCGAGATAAGGGTATGATGATGATGATGGGATTATCTGGCATTGTAGTAAAATGTCTACGTGACACTCATTTGTGTTTTGTAATTTTCCTGTTTATAGGACATTCCACTGAATTTTTCTGACGGAAAAGCAGAAGCCAACTTGACGAATGGATTTGAAGGAAGATTTTTAAGGATTATTTTTAATGGCAGAGACGATCAATCAAATAGTGATCTAAAATATTTAGGCATTCGAGTTGAATTTTATGGATGTGTCGTCGGAAGCGGAATATCGTTGGAAGGTAATTACTTTCGACATTTATTATGCAGTAGCTATCCCTCGATTATGATTATAAAAATATTCTGAATTAGGGTTTCAAACGTCATCATCATAATCAGGATGTACCTATCCCGCCTATCACAGCATCGGGTCTGCGAGTCCTAGTCCTAGCTCTTGCTGTTGGCTATTGACGTGCTCCATATAGCATAGCTGGCCTAACCACTACCCTGTAAAAATTCCCTTTAAACATTATTGGGACCCTCCTGTCACACAGAACTCCACTTCCTGGTCTCCAATTCACCAATCCCCATTGATTCCTTAGGTCACATCTGAATCTTACATCCCCATTGCTCTGAAACACTGATCCTAAGTACTTTACCTCTTGCACCGTTGTCACCAGCTCGTCCCGAAAGAGCCAAAAGACTGCGTCACCGTTATTTACCTGTTCTTTCCAATTGAAAGCTAAATACAGTAGAACTCCAATTTTCCGAACTCCTATTATCCGAATCGCTTTCAGAATTTCAGAAAAAAAAATTATGAGGAAACGTACTGCGATTTTCAAAACAATGCGCGACTTGGCTGCCTGAAAACGGATGCTGACAGTCAAACAGCTTACTTTGACCGAGATGTTCAGCAAGCAATGACTTTCATTTACAGCATGGTACAAGTACATACTGAACTAATGTACAGTCCTTTTAAATACGCTTAATATGTAGAAGTGTTGTCTTTTCATTTAATTAATTAAAAGCTCTTTTTATTTAAAAATAAGTTTTTTCTCCCATTTAGACCCTTTTTTCGGAAAAAATCCAATTATCCGAATTTTTGATTATCCGAATGGGGTCCGGTCCCAATTGATTCGGATAATTGGAGTTCTACTGTACTCTGTCTTTTTCTAAAGCGGGGGTTACACGCTCAGTCTGGCATCAGTTCAGTCCATGATGTTGATCAAGAATAGACTGATGTGTAACTGATGGATTGATGGATGACATTACACCATCAGTCTCCTCAAAAAACCTGATTGCGCAAAAGAAACGATGGATTGAAATAAGGAAAAAGCTTGTATTGCAATTATAATAGGTTTAGCAACAAGTTGTAAAAGGCAACGTTGGACCAGGGGCAGATCCATGTGGGAAGCAATGCAGCAATTACTCCACCCTCAATGCCCCAACTGGTGTGAAGCCATTTTTAACAAAGCAAGATACATGCATGAAGAAGATACCTTGCTAGTGAGATTTTTCATGCTAGACCCATAAGCCTAGATCCCCACCAGCACCCAGGCAACACCTTTGCCTTTTTCACCCATTCCAGCCGCTCCAACCCAACACCCACCACCCCTGGACCTCTTCAACTGTGGTGGTTCCACAACCCTCCCCTGCAGTGATCCAATACTGGACATGCCTGACGTCCTCCACGTGATCCCCACAGCCCTCCTCTCCACCTGTGATCTTTGCCATCCTCTGTTTCTTTTCCAGTGACCCAGCTTTTGCCCAAAACAGAAGGGAACCCTCCCACATATTGTTTCACATGTATTGTACTCGTATAAGTCTTTCTTTGGTTCCAACAGTTGTACAGGCATTGTCGCAGGCAGTGCTGGAATTAGATATTTACAGGCCCTAGGCTATTTCAATTTTCAGGCCTTTTTCACGCCCGTTTCTTAAGTTTTGAAGCCTGCTAAATGTTGAGACGGTAGGCTTCAGCCTACTGAGCATAGTGGTAAATCCAGCACTTAGTGTCCCAGAGACTGGGGAGGGGTAAAACGCATGTGTCTCCATTGCTGTCCAAGCAGTGACTGACACCAGACTGATGAAAGGCGCTCACACGATCAAAATCCGTCAATCCATTCCATCAGTCTGTCAGTCATCATGTTATACAATCATTCTGGCGTCATTCTGACCACAGTCATGGACTGAACTGATGCCAGACTGAGCGTGTACCCCCCGCTATATTCATCATCCAATGTGTCTGCTGTCCATGGTTTGGGGGGACCCCTGTTATTATATAATGGCATACAAAATACTTTGCTCGTATAATATTTACAGAGGCTTGTTCGTCCAACTCAGAGTTCATCAAAAGTGATAATGGTAACTATTTGTTGAAAATTAGGCATCACATTGAGTGTTTAATTATCATAACTAGTTTATTCATGTTTATAGTATCACAGTATCGTCACTTTGTTGTCAATACGAAAGAAAATGTAGTGTATGCCTGTGATGTTGCACCATCGTCGTAAGTACCAGTGCCACTACTATACTTATAAGATCATTATAGCTGCGCTTGAAAACGGGATCACGTCAATTTGGCGCATGACAGGGAGCGGAGAGTTGCGTTGGACACACCAGTTCTCGTCTGATCACTGAAGCTAAGCAACGCAAGCCCAGTTAGTACTGACATGGGTGGTCGCTCGGGAAAGCTGGGTACTGCTAATACCCAATAATCGTCTCACTAGTGTAGTGTCTGTGCAGTACATGCTTTAGAACTATACAGTGGACGGGTCTCTAATGACCTCGTAGTTGACGGGACCTTAAACTCCAACAAACAACAATTGGCGCATGACACTTTGGCGTACATATTTGTTCAAAATTGCAACTGTCATAACAGTCATTGCAACGGTCCCGTATAACAGTTGGGTTTGTTTGATTGTTTTTGTTTTAGGGCCCATCGACTTCAAAGGTCATTAGGGCCCTATAAGACAGTTGGGGTAGGCATTCATTGTTCTATTACCTTGCAAAGACTGTTGAAATTTGTTATGACCGTTGCAATTTTGAACGGTATATAGGTATGTACGCCAAATTGACGTAGACCCCTTAAAAATCAACGTTTACTAGACAACTCTTGGTTAGTTGGGTAGTGACCTTGTCCCTCACTTCCCCCTGTCTCAACAGGATGAAAAAACAGTTTAAAAATGAGGTCACATCTCATTTCACCGACTTCAGGGGGCGAGCTACTCCACCTGGGAATGTTGCCTCATCTACCCATTGCATAGTAAAGAGGGTTCTTTTACGTGCAAATGCCATGGTACACCACACGGGACCTCAGTTTTTCATCCCATTCCCTACTTTTTATATTTTTAATTTGGTCTTTATTTTAACAGATGGAAGTTGAGATGTTTCTGTTCCGCAGATGGATCAGTCTGGACAAGTAAGTCGTCATATGGAACTTAACTGACTGCTAATTATGCGTTAATTACACTGTAGTGTATTCTGCTGTAGACTTACCAAGTTACATCAATAACATCATTGGCTTCGAAGAGGCCAATGGCTATACGTTTGCCAGAAATCAGGAGAACACTACCGTTTTTAAATCACTCCAGTGCCACCAGTGGCTTATCAGTAGCGAAGAGGAGCTTCTGGAAGCGCAGAACAGTGGACAGTTTGTATCCAGTAAAGTAATTGCTGGACTTATGAAATCAGAAAGTGAGATCACTCAAACTATTGGAAATTGGAAAGGTGAGGGTTAATTAAGTGCTGAAATTAAGATATTTTATATTATCCCCAGTGCCGGATTTACCACTAGGCTAATTAGGCAGAAGCCTAGGGCTTCTCAATATATAAATCCGGCGCTGATTATCCCTGCGCTACAGCTGAAAGCCAGGGCTAGGAAAACCTGGGCTAGAAGCGAACCTGCAGTGGCGGATCCATTGCACAGGCGCAACAAGCACGCTTTTCAAGAAACGTCCAGCATTTTTATTTAGTAATAATTTGAATTGATAATATTACTCAATATTTTGAGCAAAAGGACCCTCAAAACTAGGTTGTGTTTGATCCATCACTGCAAACCTGAGTAGATGAAGCTCATGGCCAATGTGCCACAGGAACGGTAGGTCGCTCATCAAAGACACTGGCGCTCCAGACCCAGGCGTTCTTGAGCTGATGAGTGACGTGTCCCCCTCAGTAAAAGGAGAGGGCACTTTCGTTAGACATTCTGATCCCTTTCTATAGGAATGAGAATATTAGCGGTAGCCTGGGATGGGGGATATCGCGGAAAAAAATGAGGGAGATTAGGTTTCAGTGGTATGGACACGTAGTGAGAAGAGGGGAGGAGAAGCTTGTTAGGTCCTTTTCAGGAATGCAGGTGGCTGGAAGCACCCAGGGCAGGGGAGACCGAAGCAGACGTGGGAAGACGGGGGTGGACGGGGAGCTGGTGAAAGATAGACGGGAGTGGAGGGCTAGAACCCGCAGACCCGACCATCGCAATACCCAATAATCGTCGCATTAGTGTAGTGTCTCTGCAGCTCTGCACTAGAGCTATTCAGAGGTCGGGGCTCTAATGACTTTGTAATTGAAGGGCCCTCAAACACCAACAAAACAAAAAACCCGCCTGTGGCAGGGTCGGGTCTGCAGGTTCTAGCCCTCTACTCCCGTCTATCTCCCACCCAGGTCCAGCAGTATTGCCAAGAAATATGCCTTTATTACGTTCTTCATTGGATTCATAATAATAACAAACTATTTCTTACAGCAACCTTTGATGGTCTCTATTTAAATGACGAGCAGAAGTTGATGTGGTAAATGGTTCTTCAGTGAATGGCTGAAGTTCTAATGAAGAAATTGTATTTTCAGCAATAAAATTATACCAGTGTCGGTTTAAGCTTAATGGAAGTAGTTCCCAGTTCCAAAGTGCCCCTATGAAGAAAATAGGTAGACAATAAATCAGCATAGGGGTTTGCAGCATTAAGTTGGCAACCGGCAGGCTAGATTTAGCGTCAAGCAGATCGCCCATGTGTCTCAGTAGACACTGCCACAGGCGGGAAAAGAGTAATGATGGACTTATACCCAACTGTGGCAAAAATCTGATATCTACCAGTTTGATATCTAGACAACAAGCAACTTGTATTTCAAAATGGCGGAGGCAAAAAGTCAGAAGGCGAAAGTAGAATTGAATGATGGATTCCGAGATTGAGCATCTGTGGAAAATTCTTCTCCAAGAGGGTGAAGCTTGCAGACAGTGATCCTGGAGGGGACAATGTTTTAGGACCCCGACAAGGCATACGCTTTTCCTGCAAAAAAGCAACTCCAAACCCCTTTTCTCGCCTATGGCAGATCGGGTATCCATCTTGTTTCCCTTTGAATGTACACAAGGGTGATATATTGGACAGCGTTTTTCCGCAGTCGGTTGCCGACCAAAGCTGCAACTCCTATGCTTATTTATCGTCGGTCTACTGTTAGTTGGGGAATTTCATCGACGTCAGGGGGAGCGGCGAATTGCGTTGAACACACCAGCTCTCGTCTGATCACTGAAGTTAAGCAGTGCAACCCCAGCTAGTACTGACATGGGTGGCCGCTTGGGAAAACTGGGTACTGCTGATACTCAAAAATCGTCACATTAGTGTAGTGTCTGTGCAGTCTCTGCATAAGAACTATGCTGTGGACGGGGTTCTAATGACCTTGTAGTTGAAGGGCCCTAAAACACAAACAAACAACGACGTCAGGGGGCGAGCTCCTACACTTGGATTTTGCCTCATCTACTCGGTGCATAGTTGATCACCACACGGGAGCGCGGTTTTACTTCTCATCCGAAGGAAAGCGTACTCGGGGCATCTTTCTCAACCTAAAGAAGCCAACTCACCTCGGTCCAGTATCGAACCTGCACCCATTGACGCAGCTACCGAGCACGCTGCCCATTGCGCCATCTTCTTCCAAATCTGTATTTTACGTCTTTTTCGGATCCATCCGTTCATGATCCCCCAATGTTTACTTGCCACCTTTTGCAAGTGGAGAGGCCACGGGAAACAAGCAAATGATTACAGCATTAGATGTGTAGCCGGCTGCGTAAAAATACCATTTAATTGTTCTGCCTGTCAGGGCCGTAACGAGGGCAGGGCGAAGAAGGCAGCCGCCACGGGCGCAACTGGGTTTGGGGCGCAAAATGTTAAGTTTTTTGTCATTATTTAGCTACGGGCAAGCGAAAGTTAGATACTTGCTACAGGCGCTTCATACCCCCGTTACGGCTCTGCTCCCTCCCATGCTTTCCCACTGTCGATGGAACATCTTAGTGCTCAAACCTGTCATTGGCGTGAGAAGGAGTTTAATTTTCATTATTTTTTTCTTTTTTGGGAGTAGGTGAAATGCGGTTGCGCACTGAACCGCCCGGAACCGTGTAATATATTGCTTCCGGATAGGCCTTTTGTTGGGTCCTTAGGGCTTCACTGGTAATTAGTGTGACACGCTTCTTGGTCCAATTCATTCTTCTATTCACGTAGTATGCCCTCGACATGTTGGGAGACCATGTTCCAGGCGCCCCTTCCCCCAGTGTAGTGTTGATGTTGGTGTCGGGAGAAAGGTGACCCAGATCCGCCTTCAGCACTGGTCGAGTTCGACTGACCAGTTAGTAAGAGTTTCAGGCATAAGTTGAAAATTAGGCAATTTGTGACAAAAAATTTTTATTAACAGAAGGCTCAACATAACAATATTCCGGGCCGGCCTTGGGAGGTGGACAGTACGGGCAGCTGCCCGGGATCTCTCACTGAATAGGGGCATTTTTAACTTGGTAGAATATTATTTGTAGTAAGACACTGACAAAACTTCAACTCTTGATTCATTATGCTATCCCTTACTCGGGACGGTGAACGACTGCGCCTCCCAAATTGTACTTGACTAGGGCCTCCCAAATTGTAGGCTACTTGACCAAGGCCTCCCACTTCGTAAGGCCGGCGCTGACAATATTAAACTACATTATTATTGATCTGTCAGTAATTTTTTTCATTTTAAAAATTATTCCGATTACTGTTCCCTCTAAGCTGTGCGCGTGTCAACAAAAGTGTACCCGGGTGCAACGAGCTCAACGTTCGCCGCTGTTTAAGTCCACGCATACTTTGCAAAGAAGGAGAAATTTTACGCACGAGCACGTTTCTGCACGCACGTGATGACAAACTTTGCTATGATTGTTCTTGTTTGAATCACAACGAATGCTGACGAACACTGTCAAACGGAAATATGTCCCAAAAACTTTTGAAAAAAAATTGTGAGGTCTTCATAACCCATATCAGGTAAGAATTCGGTCTAGAAGTTCGGCAGTAGCACGAATACAACATTTTAACAACACACATATGCCGTAATATTTAAAAGCAAATTCTTAAAAATGATGAAAATTTAAAAAAAAAATTGTCCAAAATTGGATGGGGTGGAAAGGTTCCGAAGCGCAGTCACTAGAAAGAACTTAGAAGAATGTTTGTACTGCTGATCCAAAAGTGCACCAAAGGTACTCAAAAAGTAACATCTGACAGTTTGATACAGAAAAAATGTTGTTCGTAAGCGTTCGTGACTGCGGTGGAACCAAAAGCATTCGCAATTATTGCCAGTGTTTGGACGACTGTTCGGGTTTTGCAAGAGTTGACCAGTGTTACAACCTTTGGGGAAAGGAACACCAATGAATGTTCACTGTTATTGGCTCCTTCCTTGGCTGACATCTTCCTAAACCGGCATTACTTAGTACACAAACTGAACGCTCGAGGTCTTGATGTCTGCTTTGCAATTTTACCAAGCCCTTACAAATCACTTCTTTAAGGGCATTGAGAGTGTAGTTTGCGTTTGAGGATGTGGTCCATTCCTGTACATGGCAAAGTTGGGCACCCAAACATTTTGGAAATCCATGCAGAACAAAAAAGGGAAAATGCGGCAGGAAACGGCAGAACAACAACAACAAAAAAGACTCAAAGAAGGCGGATAATGGCAGCACAGGTAAAAGCCAAATGAGGCAGAAAGTGGAGGTAGTACAGGTAAAACCCAAAGGAGGCAGTAAATGGAAGCATAGGAAAGAACTCAAAGAATAGCAGCACAGCTACGAACAGAAACGAGGCAAGAAATAGCTGCACAGCAACGGACCCAAATGAGTCAGAAAATGGTAGCGTAGGAAAGAACTCAAAGGAGGCCGAAAATTGTAGCACAGGAAAGGATACAAAGGAGGAGGAAACTGATAGTACAGCAAAGGGCTAGAAATGGCATCACAGCAACGGACCCAAAGGAGACAGAAAATGGTGGTGCACGAAAGGACCCAAAGGAGACAGAAAATGGTGGTGCACGAAAGGACCCAAAGGAGACAGAAAATGGTGGTGCACGAAAGGACCCAAAGGAGGTAGAAAACGGCAGCAAAAGAAAGAACCAAAGGATGCCTTAAGAGACAGGGTGCAGTAGAAACTGATATCGAGACGTTAAACTGGGCTTCCGTCAGTTCTTACAGCTTGAAGGAGTTCCGCAGTTAATCCAAACTCCCTTTTCCACTGGATTCTCCTGCAAGCAAAGTTTTGAAGGTCGTCCTAAAGCTACGTCCCCTTCCTCTCTCTTGTTCTGTAACATTGGGAAGTTATGCTTCAAAGGCCAGTGAAGTTCTTCAGCACAAAACTTGCAATTCATGGCCAGTAGCACTTTCCTAAAAGCACATTCCAGTCTCCATCTTGAATAACATTCCCATGTGGCATCATTGTTGTCTCCTTCCTCTGACTGTAGAAAGTCTGATGGGGTTGAATCACTGGCACTGGTGCTCTGTGAGGAGACTTCCATTTTAGTCTTTTTATTTACCAACCTGGAATTGTGGGATTCGTCAGACGATGAGTCCGTTTGGAGGGGTGTTGAAGTCTGGGTCACATTCAGAACGCCAAGAACCAAATCTTGGTCGCCATTTAATTGCAAATTACTGTCAGGAATGTACTGGATAGTTTCGGTACTGACATTGGTTGCTGAATCATTTGAACTCTCACTAAGAATGTGCTGGTTACTGGCCACTGGAGCACAGCTCAATGACGATGGACTTGCCAGTTTTTCACAAACTTGTTCACGTCTTGATGGCAAGATTGCACTTTGAGTCACATCTGCAGTTCTGACCTTAATACCGAAAGTGCCTCTTGTTAGGTCATCAACACACAAGTGATCCTTAGTATTAGTCTTTTGCTTCAGAGATGTTTCTGTGTCTTTGTTGTGATGGATCCCGTGTTCCAGAGAAATTGTTTCATCAGAAGATGGAATACTATCACTGTTGCATGGCGACACATCCAATAAGATCTTTTTCTTGTTAGAACTGTCATCAGAGTCACTCGTGGACAAACTTTCAGTCTGTAGTCCATTGCTGTGGTTCGAACCTTTGGAACAGTCTCCATGCTCATGAACAGCAACAGTTTGCTCATCACTAGTCACTTTTCGTTTCTGCTTGAAGAAATCACTGTCTTGTTGAAAAATATTTTTAATTGTGTCTCGCAGGTTCGTGTCAGGAATAGTTTCACAAGCACTATCACTGTCAGTGGGTTCATAATTTTGGACATCGTCTAACAAGAGTCCAATTGCAGAGTTATCAGTTCTTGTAAAAGTACTAGCAGCGACTTCGAAAGTGGAAGAGGAAGAGGACGAACCATCAACAAACGTTGTGCCTTTTTGATTAGAAATGGATGGTGTTCGTCTGATGCTTTTGTTGGACTTCCTGTTGGAAGACAGCCTTTTCCTTTTAGTCACATGTCTCCTGTGATACTGAAGTGAGGGTGGTGTCGTAAAGGGCACGATAGGTGTCGGATCCAAAAAGTACTGAAACACTGTCATATCTTGACAATCCTTAGGTCCGGATTGAACGATTGGAATGACACACCTGGGACGTACCCTGGCCACAAATTCAATCAGTTCTGAATAGGACGAATGATCGGAATAAGGCACGATGAAAATGCTTTGATCTTCGACATAGGGCTGGCGCGGAAAGGACCCTAAAATGGAGGTCGGTATGATAGTAAGGAGACGTTGAGAGAACTTCTTGTAATGCTGAGCTCGACACGACTGAAAGGGCACTGCTTGAATTCTGCCTGCAGACGCGTCACAAGTGAACACGTTGGCAAGTTCCAGGAGCTTCATCTTTTCGTACATTTCAGGTGTGACCACAATCCATTCTTTGAGGGCCTGTGCTATTTTTACCAGTAATTCTTCTTTCCCCACTCTCCTGACAGCAATATTTACCCTGGCATTTGCATTCTGATAAATAATCTTAACTATGGTGTCAGCAGCTGCTACTCGAGTTGGATGGTCGCATTCTGGAGTGCAGTAGGTATTATCCAGGTACAGTTTATCAACTGTAACACTGGCAGGTAGGACGAACTTCTCTGCTAATGGCGAGTCATATCGGAAGTCTCCAGTATAAAAAATGGTGCCAAAATAACCCTGGAATAGAAACATGACGGATCCTGGACAGTGATTCGCATCAAAGACAGTGACACTGACGGTTTCTTTGCTCCTTTCATCCAAGTGCAGGATGTGAGTTTCATTTACTTCCAACACTTTTACCAAGTCGGGATCGATCTGTTGGTAATACAAATGATGGTAAAACATTGTTCATAAAATAGTCAGCAAAGTAATACAAATTTAATACAAATGGACAGTGATAAAAATAGTAATGGCAATACAAATGGTAATACAAATAGTGGTAAAACATTGTTGATAAAACAGTGAGTAATAACACATTATACATGGCTGCACAGTAGTAACGTCCTAATTTGCAGTATGGGAATAAATGTTTCGAATTTGTTCTATCAGGTGATGGAAAGGACTATCACTGAGGCACTGGCACCATAGAAATTCGGTGAGGTAATTGTCAAACATGACACCCTAGGTACCAAAACGATAATGATTTTTTTTGGCCTTTTGCCAGACTGATTCTACATGATTTGTGGTGGCATGTGTAACTGGATCAACAAAATTTAGTAAATGATTTTCAGGTAGATGCTGGTAACCAGTATTATACACACCCCAAAGGTCTGAAGCAATTGTTAATCCTGGTCTAATATACTCCTGAATGATCAGCAACAGTGTGGCAGCATCTTGCCTGTTAACTGCAACCATGAAGTTTTTCTTAATGTCAACGTCATAACCACCAAACACCCATTATTTCCTTACTAAGCAACCCCTGTTATATTTATGACAGACAAAACAACTGTTGTCAATCTCCACAGTATGAATAACTCCACCAATCCAAATAAAGTATTCATGACAAATGTCATGGCAAAATTCCTTCCAGTTGACAGTTGTTATGTTGCTGATCTCCACCTTATGTTGCTGAATAGCCAGGTGGCTGCCTTGGGAAAACGAATCTTTGTGTACTGAACACTTCCTACAGCAAGCACATCAACCACTACAACACCAAATAATGCCATCATCTCTAGTTGTGTTCTCCAGCTGCATTTGCAAGCCACAGCAGTTTGCATCACAGGCCCTTTCACTTTTCACTAACCCATGGTTTTGACACCATTGAATAGCTTTATGGTGAGTCACAGTAACATTAAAGAAATGTGGAAATTCCTTAAATCGGGAATAGCTCGTTACGAATTTGCCATTTTTAGAAAGTTTTAAGTGGGTACACAAACAACTACAAAGTGTATTACCATCACAATTCTGTTGCTGTCCATTGCCAGATGCTATACCCAGACTTTGTAATGGACTTTATTCCCATTGCCTTGACACTTCTCTGCACCCTTTTCTGTCTGCATCACAGGCCCTTTCACTTTTCACTAACCTGATAGAAAAAAATCTGGACAATTATCCCAATGCTGCAAATTAAGACCATTTCTACCATTTGTATTACCATTACTATTTTTATCACTGTCCATTTTTAATTCCTTTTTTAACTTGGATGACTGTTTATTTTACCACTACTGTATTCGTATTGCCATTTCTATTTTTATCACTTTGCTGTTACAAAGTACACTTTAGACTACAGTTACAGTGGATGTGGCTTCTGACGAAAATGAATTCTGATGGATTCGTCTCAACCATCAATTAATGCCATTGTTATAAGAATGTTTTCTTTGCTTGCGAATTCCTCTTCAGAAGGATATGGTTACAGTGAATGTGGGTTCTCACGTTTTCAAATTTGTCCAAACAGCTCCTATCTATTCGTCAGAACACAGTGGTTACTATGTGTGTGCATTCTGAATATCAAACCTATAGAATGTCTATCTTCCAGTGAGGTTGACTTCAGATCCCCTTTATTTCTTTCCTATTACAGTACATTATTATTAAAGTTATTGGATGGAAAAACAGAATATGGAAACCAATGTTTTCTTGAAGGCAAGATAAGGCAGAGTACCAAATGGTATTTGAGACCTTTCAGACAATCCAAAGTTGGTGCCCCAATGCAGGGCCAGTCCTAGAGTTTGTGGGGCCCAAAGCAGCAAGTGATAGCAGGGCCCCAGTGCCAAGATTAATGAAGCTGATTGCTTACCAATGCAGTACCTTAATGTCTGTAAACTCACATGAAATCAAATTACTGTAATAACATAACCTGTAGCTCTATGCAAATTTAGTAAAATAAATATTTCATTTTTTGTTGATACACCAGCACAGGCCCAAGGCAATTGCCTTGGTTTCCTTGCCATAAATCCATAAATTCACTGGGGCCCTGCCCCAATGAATAATAGACCAAGCCATTCAAACCCAAGCTTCTGAGGGACAAGGATTAGACCCCAGCCCGCCATAGGTGGTAAAGTGGTTAGGATCTGCTTTGGATTGGATTGGATTAGTTTGTGGGTTGGGGTGTAAGCCAGGCAGCCGTACAGGTCAACCCCTTAGGAGGCTGCCTGCGGGAGATGAGGAGGTAGGTGAAAGGACGAGGAAGAGGGTTAATTTGCAGCACCCAACGTTCTTTACCAACCACCCAAGTTGGTGTTGACGTGGGGGTGCGCTGCTTAACTTCAGTCATCTAACGGGAACTGGTGTGTCCAACGCAACTTGGCCACACCCAATGCAACTTGGCCGCACCATGAAAAAAGTTATTTATTTCATACTCAAATTTACGACCCTTATGGATTTACGCACACCCTGTGGCACTGCACCTATGGAAACGGGAGGCAACTGTGTACTGGACGTCAGAATACGCATGAAAAAACAAAACAATTTGAACGGTTAACCTTTTCTGACATGTTCTTGTGCATTCTGAAGAGGAATTCGCAAGCAAAGAAAAGACTCTTATAGCAATAACATTATTTGATTGTGCTGATGAATCTGTCAGAATTCATTTTCGTCAGAAGCTGCATCCACTGTAACCATAGCCTTAACCATTCACATCGGTGTTTTTCATGTGTATTTTGCCATCCAGTACACAGTCCCCTCCCATTTCCATAGGTGCAGTGGCACAGGGTGGGTACAAATCTATAAGGGGCAAAAATTTAAGTATGAAATATATAATTTTTTTCATATTATAATTCAGCAAACCAGCTCCTAACCCCTTTACCGCCTATGGCAGGGTGGGGTCTAATCCTTGTCCCTCAGAAGATTTGGAATGAATAGCAGGGCTGGTCTTAGGGCAAGGCAACCAAGGTAATCGCCTTGGGCCCGCACTGGTGTATCGACAAAAGATTAAGACATTTTACTAAATTTGAATAGAGCTACAGGTTATCGCATTACAGTACAGTAAAACCTCCATTATCTGGCATCCAGATATCCGGCATTACTATTTATCCAGCAATGAAAAATGGTACCCTTACGTCATAGGAGACATTAAATCTTTGGGCCTACCTTCCCAATATGGCAATAAATGTTTCCAAACTATTATAAAATTCATGGTACATCAAGTGGGAATCATTTTTCAATTATATTGCAATGCAATACGTTTACAAAGTGAGAGAAATCAAATTATTAAAGCAAACAGATCTTCAAGATGTTCCCAAAAATATGGATTCTGTATAATGTGTTCACATATATGACTGCTCTTAATATTAATAAAATAACATACAGTACTAAACATACTGGGTTTCTCTTATATCAACATGTACAAAATGCAAATAGTGCTTTGAAATACTGGGAATGCATTATCAATTTTTCTGGAAATTGAGCCAGAAGTTTAAATTTATCACAACCTTTCAAAAAATATATACTGTATGCTCTCTGCAGTCAAAATATAAAATGTTTTTTTCCTACAGAAGACCCTGCAAAATACTTTTTAAACATGGCCCCCAAAAGTTCACCCTGGCACCTCCTAACAGGTAGCTCAATCTCCTTGCCTGTGAGTAGGCTTATCATCAATAACTTTGTATCAAACTCTTTCTAACGATTTTTTATGCTCAAATACCATGAAATAGTTACAGCATAATGAGGAGAACAAAAGGTGGGAAATTGTGCAAAAGTGACATGATTTTCAAATAAATAACTTCGCCTGTACTTAAACCTTTCAACACTAATTTTTAAGACTATTGTGTTGTATGTGGAAAAGTCATGTACAGTAGAACTCCAATTATCCGAATCAATCGGGACCGGACCCCATTCGGATAATCAAAAATTTGGATAACTGCAATTTTTTCCAAAAAAAAGGGTCTAATTTAATTTATCACTGTTTGTATGTTGAAAATGGGAGAAAAATCTATTTTTAAATGAAGAGAGCTTTTAATTAATTAAATGAAAAGACAACACTTTTACATATTAAGCATACTTAAAAAGGCTGTACATTAGTACAGTATGTACGTGTACCATACTGTAAATGAAAGTCATTGCTTGATGAACATCTTAGGCAAAGTAAGGTGTTTGACTGTCAATATCCGTTTTCAGGCAGCCAAATCACGCATTATTTTGCAAATCGCAGCATGTTCCCTCTTAATTTTCTTTTCTGAAATTCTGAAAGCAATTCGGATTATCAGCGATTTGGATAGTCAGAGTTCGGAAAATTTGAGTTCTACTGTATAGTAGGTGCATTTGTTGATGTGTTCTTAAAAAAGTTAAGATAAATGTGGATTTTTGGCTCATTTTATAGTACATGGAAGGGGGATTCATCCTTTTTAAAACATTGTACATTTGATATGCACTTCAATATAAAAGTGCGTCAGTTATCCGGAAAATTCAATTGTCCGGCAGATGGTTGGTCCCAAGGATGCCAAATAATTGGGGTTTTACTGTATTTTGATTTCATGTGGGTTTAAAGACATTATAGTACTGCATTGGTAAGCAATCAGCGTCATTAATCTTGGCACTGGGGCCCCACAAACTCTAGGACCGGCCCTGCACTGGGGAACAATTTTTGGATTGTTTGAAAGGTCTCAAATTCCATTTGGTACTCTGCCTTATCTTGCATTAACCTTCAAGTGCTCGCGTTTCTTCGAAAGACATTCAAGCTTGCGAGGCAGCAAACTGGCCGCCTCTCATTTTTCTTTGCATTTGGCAGTTTATTAGATGTTTATGGAAAGCATCATGAGAAATCTAGTTAATTAAACAGATATAAACGAAATTAAATGAGAAACTAAACTAGATGTGACCTAGTGTGACCCTGATTCTGGTACCCTGATACTGGAACCATGATACCTTAACCCTGATACTCAGACCCTGATACTCGGACCCTAACATTGGGACCCTGATACTTGGACTCTGACCCTAGGACTATGATAGTGGGACAAGGAAAGTAGGACCCTACTCCTGGGACTCTGATACTGGGACCTTTGTACCTTGCCTCTGATACTGAGAAAATGATACTGGGACCATGATAGTCAGACCCTGATACTGAGAAAATGATACTGGGACCATGATAGTCAGACCCTGATACTGGGACCCTGAAACTTGGATTCTGATACTGGGACTCTGTGGGTCTGTGGGACAGTGGGTCCCTGCTAGTTGGACCCTGATGGTCAAACCCCGATAGTGGGACCCTGATAGTCGGACCGTGTATCTGCAGTGCTTTCTGCCATGGAGCCCCAAAAATCCTGCTATGGGGAACCACTTTCCTGTGCACTTGTGAGGCAGCAGAATGGCCATTTGTTGAACCCTCCACAACCCCAGCTACTTTGACAACGAATTGCTCCAAATTGACATGAGTTGGAAAAAAAATTTAATTGCAAGTTGTGACCAAATATACAACTTGAAAATACTAGGTGGTCCCAATCATTTAATCAGTCCTTCTACAGTGGGACAAAATTTTGTTTAATTTGGCGGCCAATTTGCCGCCCATGCGAGTGCTTGAAGGTTAAAGAACACATTGGTCATCATATTCTGTTTTTCCATCTAATAACTTTAATAATAATGTTTTGTAATAGGAAAGAAATAAAGGTGATCTGCATTCAACCTCACTGGAAGATAGGCTTACTATAGGTTTGATATTCAGAATTCATGCACATAGTAACCACTGTGTTCTGACAAATAGATAGGAGATGTTCGGACGAATTTCAAATCATCAGAACCCACATCCACTGTAACCATAATCATAAAGCAGCCCACAGGTGGTCAACTTGGTTGTCAACCTTGTCGTCAACTTGTTCACCACAGTTGACAACCTTGTCGTCAACTTGTTCACCACAGTTGACAACCTTGTTGTCAACATCACTTTTTCTTAAAGTTTACCCTTAAGATGTACATTGTGCATGATCTCCTAATCACATGGATGTTTTATTTTGCAAATTAACCAACCCTAAATTGGGACCTTTACCCAATCCTTTGACCTTTAACCATAGTAGGACCCCATTTGGACTAATTTTGGACACAATATTGATACTGTAGAGCAGTGATCTTCAAACTTTGTTGACTCACAGAACTCTTAGAACTATAAAGATGCTTTGGGGGAACCCCATCCTACCTTGAGAAAAGTATATGGTTTCCACCTCTAATCCGACATGGTCTATGGCCCGGTGAAACCCCCAGCATTCTGCTTTACGGGCTTCTGTTTCACATTTTCACCAGGTGTGGAAGCTCTCCCAGCACCCTGGTGATTCTTGTGCTTACTCTAGCACCTGGCAGACCTTTTCCTGCAGGCTTAGAGAAGCAACTCCCTCTCTGGAGGTTTCCCCCTCTATTGGAGCCCATATCCTTGAGAACCTGGTTAATCCCCTCCCCTTTCTTCCTGCAGAGGGATGCACTTATTCATCGGTCCCCACTTCTGGTGCAGCCCCTCCTGTTTTATAACTTCCTATTCTCATTCATTACATTTCCCATCTCAAGCACTCCTCTGGGTCATCCCCTGATGGTGCTCCCACCTTCCTGGTAAAGGCCTTGGATGCTGCTAATTTGTCCACTCCTGTGGATCTCTTTAACCACTGTATGGTCTGTGGTGTTGTACCCCTTTCCCTGAAGTCTGCCTTCATTGTCCCTATTCCTAAGAGGGGGGCCTTAGGCAGGGTTTCGTCCCATTGCTGTCCTTCCCCCTCTGGGTAAGGTATTTGAATGGGGGGGGGGTCTTTGATCTGGTGCATGATCCCCTTCTCTCTAGTATCTCCAGCTCACAGTTTAGTGTGAGGCCTAACTCATCTGCTTCTTTTCCCCTTCTATCCCTGCTGTTGGGTATTCTGGATTCTCTCACAGCTGGGTATACCTTTGTTCTCCTCAAAACTGATGTTACCAAGGCTTTTGATGCCGTTGACCACTCGGCTCTCATTGCTTCTTTTTCTAATAGCCCTTCTAACCCATTTCCTATCAATATTTTGGTCTCGTTGCTTGAGAGTTGGGTGGTGTCATTACATTCCTCACCCACAACCCATACTCTGGTTAGGGGTATCCCTTATGGCTCTGCCCTCTGCCCCC
This sequence comes from Trigoniulus corallinus, assembly GCA_013389805.1. Taxonomy (NCBI): domain Eukaryota; kingdom Metazoa; phylum Arthropoda; class Diplopoda; order Spirobolida; family Trigoniulidae; genus Trigoniulus; species Trigoniulus corallinus. Next base: position 8,143,773 of record JAAFCE010009109.1, read on the forward strand.
TCCTTTACAATGTGGCTACAGCCTCCCTTCCCTCAGTGTGTTCTGACTGGGCAGTGTGGTCCAATGCCGACAATAACTTCTTCAGTGTATCTGTGCTGCCTGCTCAGGTTCATTACCAGTATTCCTAGCTTTCTCAAGCACCTCTCCCGGTGGTATTCAGGGCATGGTCTCCTGATCCACACAGACAAAACTAAGGTGCTTCTTGTCACTCCTGTTCCTGTTGGGAGGGGTCTCCTCACAGCTTTTTGATCCGCTTTGTGTTCTGGGGATCCTTTTTGATTCATCACTGTCCTTCACTGGGCAGTGTACTGCTCTCATTGAAAAAATTAATTCGCTGGCTTTTCTCTTTTGTCGACTGCAGGCCTTTATCCCGGTTCCCAAACTGATTGAAGTTTTTTAGGCTAAGGATCTTTGCCTGATTCATTACTCTGCCCCATTTCTCATACGGTTGTCGTTGGGACATCTCTCTCCCATTCAGGTGGCTTACAATTCTGTCCTGCAAGCTATCCGAGCTATGCGAGCCATCTTACTCCCTATTGCCGGAAGTATCAGGTCCTCCCTTTCCACAGGTATCTCCTGTTCTGCAATATGATGTCTCTAGCTGCTGCACTCCAGAATCCTTGTTATCCCTGCCATTTTGTCAGTCATAAGTTTCAGTCTTCAGTTGAGGTCTGCCGTTTGCGTCGCCTTTTGTTTTGTACTTCCCTTTCACCTTGAGATATCAGACGCCATTTTTTCCTGTTGTCTGTTATTCTCGTTGGAATGCCCTGCCCTGCAAACTGCGTTCCCATGTGTTCGAGTGCTTTAACCTGAGGTGTGTGACTGGGTGCCTCCATTTTAAGCGGCAATTGTACCTGCATTTGCTCGAGACTTTAGATGCCTAACCATGCTTTGCCTGTTTCTTTTGTTGTTGCTGTACCTTGGTGCACTAATAAATTATTAATAAGAATAATAATATCTTGCCACTGTTAACGAATTTTCATTATGACTTGCCAAACCCCTAGATATGTATTGTGGGACACTGGGGTTCTGTGGAACACAGTTTGAAGACGGCTGCTGTAGAGCATTCCACACCAACTTCACTCAATAATTTTTTTAAGTACACTGATGTTAACAATGCTTTCATGGTTGACAACAATAGGCTCCTCCCATGAAAAATCAAAAGCTTTTGATTTTACTTCAACCGTTGCTTCATCTTGAAATTTCAACCTCCAACCTACCCAAAATCGATCAACATTGTCTTCAACATGGCAAGTTGACGACATGGTTGACGGTACACTTCGAAGTACAGTCAAACCTCACTATAACAAACCCTGGTTATAACACTTTTCGGCTTATAACACACACAAGGGAAAGTCCCAGCCAGGGCTAATGCATAAGGATATAGAAATTGATTGGCTATAACACACTCGAATATTACATATACCATATGGCACTTTCAACGTGTAAGAGACCTGGGATATAACAAAAAGCTATAAAATGAAACTAGATGGCATACCCCACAGCTTAAGTAAGGCTACAGTATATGATGCAAGAGTTTTGCTATCTAGGATCAGTTTTCCAGAGCAATAGGGAAATCGATTCTGACGTGGCCCATAGGATTAATGCAGGATGGCTGAAGTGGAGACAGGCAAGTGGGTCCTGTGTGACCACTGGGTCCCAATAAAGTTGAAGGGCAAAGTTTACAGAACTATCGTTAGGCCCACTATGCTGTATGGCTCAGAGTGTTGGGCTGTTAGGAAGACCCATGAAAGGCAAATGTAAGCGGCTGAGATGCGAATGTTACGCTACATGTGTGGGGTGTCGCGATCTAACAGAATTAGAAACGACTTTCCCTTGGGGGGGTGGCAGATATTGCAGAAAAGATGAGAAGCGCTTGAGGTGGTATGGGCAAGTGATGAGGAGGGGAGAGGAGGAGCTTATTAGGTCCATTGTTGGACTGCAGGTAGTTTGGGGCACCTAAGGTAGAGGAAGACCAAAACGGGCGTGAGTGCAGGTGGTGCAAAGGGACATGGTGGCATGTGGGGTGGATTTGTTTGTTGGAGTTTAAGGTCCCATCAACTACAAGGTCATTAGAGACCCGTCCACTGTATAGTTCTAATGCATATACAGCACAGACACTACACTAATGCGACGATTATTGGGTATTAGCAGTACCCAGCTTTCCCGAGCGACCACCCATGTCAGTACTAACTGGGCTTGCGTTGCTTAACTTCAGTGATCAGACGAGAACTGGTGTGTCCAACGCAACTCGCCGCTCCCATGTGGGGTGGAATGGGACTTGGTGAGGGATAGGCGGTAGTGGAGGATTAGAACCCGCAGACCCGTCCCTGCCTCAGACGGGAGAAGGGTGAGTTGATGATGATGATAAAAGGATAAAATTCTCAGCAGTGTGGAATCTGGCAAAAATTGCAGCTGACTGCAAGCATGTGCGTCTTGAAGTATATGTACAAGTCTAGGTCGATTTTTTGAATACATCTTGAAATTAGCATATTTTTGTTCAGCTAACATAGCTTTGGCATCATTTAGCATTGTTTCCGTTATAACACACACACAGACGCGAGCAGTCCCGAAGGTGTGTGTTATATCTGAGTTTGACTGTACTTTGTATCGTACTTTGTAGTACACTTTAAAGCAGGGGTTCCTAACCTTTTTCTTCGATCGACCCCTTTTAAAATTATGGGCTTAGTTCATAACCGCCCCCCCCCCCCCCCCGTACATTTTTCTCTATAATTTGCACCTGATATGCAGTATACAACATCCCGCCTCGATGGCGCAGTAAGTAGCGTATTCAGTAACTGTCAGTGGTTCTCGGTTCGATACCGGTTGACTCCATGGTCCTCGGTTGCCCCCAAGGGGTCGATACCGACCCCTAGAAGTTGCTTTTTTAGTTCTCGAAGGAGGTAATAAACAATGCATTCAAATACTGTAAATCTTTAGATGTCGACCCCCAATCGACCCCTTGATCATCATTGACCCCTTTAAAATTCCATTGACCCCTAGGGGGTCGATACCGACCCCGTTGGGCAACCCTGCTTTAAAGTATTGTATTGCTGTGCTTTTGCGTTTGGTGTTGTTCCCGCTAAACTACACAAGTGCCATAAGTATCTTCCCCCCCCCCCCCCATCACATGCCCATACCACCTCACAACGTAACGAGTTGCGTAATTTGGAGTGAGTTCACATATTTTATGACTTGCCCTTTTTGATCACCTCAAAGAACCTCAATTTTAACATGAAGGCGGACTGAAATTCTGTCTATTTACATTTGTCCTCCTGAAATGACCATAAGCCTCTGATGACACGAGATAGTTAATTAGTAATCCGTAATCCGTACCTTGATGAAATGAGTTAACAATTTGCCGGTGACGGATGACATATAAATTGGAAATCTCCAGGACGGCGTCAATCCCTTAACATGATCAGCATGAAAGTGAGACAAGAAAAACAATTTCGCTGTTGAACACTCGCGAATGTTCCAAAAATCAACAGCAATAATTCCTTCAATGATGTGCCCATTCATTTTTTCTACTTCATCTAGTAAAACACTTAGTTCGCATCTCCCTAAACTTATTTCGTATTTCACACGAGGAGAATAACAAGCGTAGACATATCCACAACGCTTGTTCTCTCATGAACTTGTATGGATTGCCCCATTTCAAGTTTCTCACTGCGCGCATAGTCTAATAGCAAAAAGTTTACTATTTAGTCATCATCATATGTACGTTTGTAAGAAACTGGTTGTTTTTTTAACACTTGACGTTCGTCAGTCCTGCCTTTTAACGTTAATAATCGTACGATTTAAAAATAAACGAGTGTTAAATGTGTTGCCAATTACATGTAATTTGTATTTTTGCCGCTAGAGGGCGCTTTTGAATAGCAAGGCGCCATATTCTGACTGCTCGTAGTAACTGGGGCCTGGGAGGTAATGCAGTGATTTTATTTCTGTTGAAAAAAACGGCATTTTACAATTCTTTGCCATGTCATTTGCTGCCCCTTTTTCGGTGCGAGACATCATTTGATTGGATACTCATATCGAATTTGTATCTGCTTCAGAAATGATCATCTGAAGGTAATTGTGACCACTCGTAGCAATTGAATATGCGGCTTTCGACAACTCGTTTAATTCTCCATAAGATGGAAAAATAGTAGACCGAGAAACTATATCATAATATTTGGTCTTGCTAAAATAAGTAGTTTTGTGAGACATTAAGTACGATCAAACGAAAAGAAATTAAATTATTATGTGATGTGGATTACAAATTATTACTTGGTTTATAAACGACATGTCGTTGATCCAATGCGTGCTATTCCATGTCAGCTGTGAAAAGTGCTCTGGAAAATAGTTGGTAATCATATAATGATACCTTGTTATCTTAAGTTACTGATATAATTTAATCAAGGTGAATAAATTAGCAAACTCTGTAAAAGTAACGCTACTTAAATTCTGGTAAATTGATGCAGCTTTTTAGATCCAAAGGGTAGACTGAATTTTGTCACATTTCATCCAAGCTATCCGTCAATGTATTTGTTATTTTATTGCCTATGTTAACAATGTTGATTACTATGACATAACTATGAAGATCACATTTTTATTAATTCTGAAGTTAAGTTGAAATTGTTATCTAACGTTTGACTTTCCAAAACGGTTGAGTTGCAGTAATCGTAAGTAAAGCACTGACAGTTAGCAATTATTACTGAACAAGTTGACAGTTTAAAACGATTGTCAGGAAGGGGATGAGAAGAAAACTTATGAATACAAATCTACTTCAAGGATTATTTATTAATTTATTGGTTTGTTTCAGATTTTGTACAAAGATGGCAGTCATTAATATCGTTCAAGCAATACCGATAGGAGCAGAGTTGTTGCAAATAGATTTCTTTCTTCGCCCTAACTGCTCCCCAAGAAGTGCACTGCAGTTATAATGTAAGATATTAATGGGACACAATCACATTTCTTTCAGACATAACACATAACATTCATTATATGTAGAATAGAGGTCGCCAAAGTGGTCTTTGTCGACTGTAAAGGTGGCTATTCCCAATCGGTCTATTTGGACTCAGTCCAAATTGCAGGTCATTGACAACCGCATCAATCTACCCCGAGCCAGGCCAGTTCGCTTTATGTCACCGTTAAGTGTACATCTTCGAATTTTTCAACTACAAATTGAGAATATAGGCAGAGCCGGCGCTAGGAGACGCTGGCCCGATGCAAGGATTAGGACACCGGGGCCCTCTCCACAAAAAATGTTGGGAGCGGCGAATTGCGTTGGACGCACCAGTTCTCGTCTGAGTATTGAAGTTAAGCACCGCAACCCTCGCAAGTACTGACATGAGTGGCCGCTTGGGTAAACTGAGTACTGCTAATGCCCAAAAATCGTCGCAGACAAGGTGCGTTGGACACACTAGTTCTCGTGAGATCACTGAGGTTAAGTAATGCATGGCCACGTTAGTACCAACATGGGTGGTTGGTAAAGAACGTTGTGTGCTGCAAATATCCCTCCCGACATCCTATACACCTACCTCCTCATCTCCCGCGAGCAGCCTCGTTAGCGTTCGGCCTGTTATGACTGCTTGGCTTACTCCGCGACCCACTAGAGTAACATAACATTTGGATCATTAGTGTAGTGTCTGTGCAGTCTCTGCATAAGAACTATGCTGTGGACGGTGCTCTAATGACCTTGTAGTTGAAGGGCGATAAAATACCAACAAACAAACAATAAATGTTGGTCGAAATTACTGCCATTTTAGTACTATTTTGTGTATTTTCCCGAAGGATCGCTAACTGCATAGTATCTACCCAGGCGCAAAATATCCTAGGTACGCAACTACCTCAACGAACAGTAGATCTACGATAAGTAAGCCTAAGGGTTGCAGCTTTGTTGCTATGTGAAAATACCGTCCAGTAAATTGCTCATGTGTCCATTCTGAGTGACAAAGAGGGTAACTGACCCTGCCATAGAGAGGAAAAGGATTAGTAGTTGCTTGGGTGCCGCTGCAGTTCGCATTTGTCATAGACAGGACTGCTCGAGGAAGTCATACTTTCCGACTCAAGGTCTGATTTCATACTGCAAGGATTTGGATCGGGGATCACACACGGCGAGACCAGCAGGTTTTCCGACCCCATTCGGCGCGGAGATTTCCCACACTCGGTTAGGCCGAGTCTCGGCTCGGTGGCTTGGTGTCTTGGATTTAGACTGGACGAAAATCTAGTCGGGCCTGCCGATCCAACAGCAAGCCATCTTTAGCCTGTTGGATCGTGTGTGGCCACCTTAAGGAACTAATAAGAGTTAATTTTAAAGCAGTGGTTCTCAAGGTGTTTTGCCATGCCCCACCTAAGTGTTTAAAATCCTTATGCCCCCGTGACCTAAAATGCTTGTTATTCAGAAAATGAGCTCCTTTTCACGTGGAGGAAATCTAAAAGGCCATTAGTTTGATCTAAACAAACTTCCAAAGAACGTGGCATCCATGAAAGAGACAAATATAAGGAACGAAAGGACAGTTGCAGTGTTGAGGAATACATCAATAAGAAATCGGCAAACGAAGTTTTCAAAATATGTAGTAGAGAGCTACAATGCCTAAATATAAAATAATCTATATTTATCTAGTTTATGTGAGGCCCCTACAAGCATAAGAGATGCCAAAGAATTCACTCTCAATAACTCATTCTTGAATTGTCCTTTGTGGGTATGTTTGACCCACATTGGGAACTACGGAGTTAAAGGGTCTAAAGGAGGTCAGTGAGAAATATTTCACAGAAAGTAACACAAAAAAATCATCAATAAGTATTATTAAGCAAGTTTCTCGCTATTTTCTTTGATACATTTCAATTAAAAATGATTTTGAATGACCAAGGTTCAAAAGTCTTTCAGAAAATAATTTAAAAAGCATTTAATATCAAAACTTTCACTTGTGATCTCTGAATTTTTTACACTATCAAAAGACTCTTTGAGATTCGGAGTTTGCAAGTTCTGATGAAGACCTAGTAAAACTGATCTTTCTCATCATTTGTGATATTTGGGAAGGTCCATTCTCATAAGTCTTCAGTAGATATCCTGAAACCGTGAGTTTGCCTAATGTGTTTTTAATGACTGAATTTCAATTTAGGTATGACAACAGCATTGTGTTGAGTTTAGTGCTTGCCTGTTTCATACTGCGTTTTATATCATGGCAAATGATCTGACTGCCTTTGGCATAATATGCGTGTAGCAGAACTCATCGGACACTGTAAGGTGATCTAATTAAAATCGACGTTTCATGCTACGAATTGTAAAACCGCAAATGTAATTGAAGTCATCCTGACGTTATGCATTTTATTTTGCAGCAAAATTCGAATCATATATTGAAGTTCTAAAAACATGAATTCTTCAAGTATAGAAACATTAAGTGCATTTTCATCGACTGTCTCGACTCCTGCACCACAAATGCCTTTTACTCCAAAATACACAGTGAGATTTACTAGTCAAGTTACAAAAGATGGTGAAGTTGTAATGTACACGATAAAAATAATTCGAGTTAGTAGTGAAATTCACTTTTTTCCTAAATTTAGCAGCGTTGGTTTATATGTGGCATTCATGTGACTTTTATGCAGACTGATGGTACTTTCGAGGAGCACACTATTCAAAGGCAATATGAAGATTTGGAATGGCTTGAACATTGTCTGACTACATCTGGCAATATCAACGGAATTATTGTAATTAATGTAAAATATATATTTATCTTATAAACGAAATTTACACTAAAGGATAAAAAATATTCTTAAAGGTACCACCATTACCTCCAAGACCAGCTGTAACTAAACAGATGGCGGAAGTCAAGTCTAGGAAGGTGCTTGGAAGTTTTTCTCGATCGTTAATTGGAGATGAATTTCGAAAGGATTGTCACGCTATGGAAATGTAAGTAACTTCTTAATTCATGTAACACTTGTTGTTAAACCCTGGTGAGCACGTTACGCTCTCTACCCTGTGGCAGTGCTTCCAGGTTCAATGCAGGATCAAGGAGCTTTGGTTTCTTTTGAACGACAGATAGCAGTCAGATGCCCACGGATGAGGAGTAAATCCATGGCCCCCTGTGGTGTGTACGAAGTCATCTGTAACCCTCAATACCCGAAGAAAAATTTATGTGTAGTTCTGCAAAATTTCCATATGTAGATCCTCACCCAATGGCTTTGGTGTAGTGCCACAACGAACACTAGGGCGACAATAAATATTGAACGGCTGTATTGCATTGGACACCCCATTTCTAGCCTGATCACTGAATTAGTTGTCTGATTAGAAGGGTCCTTGGGAACAGCATAAGGGAGGTAAAAGTAACAGCATATAATTAAATGGTATGACCATTTTTGGAGTATGGTAGTCCAATTTGGTTTCCCTTCAGGCAGGACTTACCTTCGGAGATTGAAAAGATCCAAAGGAGGGCAGCAAGAATTGTACTTCACAGGTTTTCTTGCAGGGAGAGTGTGTCTGACATGATTAGAAAATTAGGTTGGGACACACTAGGCCAGTGGCATATATCTCACAGCATTAGTCTTTTTATCAGACAGCTGCTACTGGGTTGCAATGGACCCCTGGTTGGAAGTGTGTCCCTGGCTGAGTATAAAGGGAGAAAGGATCTTTCATGTAAATTGAAGGAGATTGGGGCACAGATAGACTCGTACTACTGGTCTTTTTACCAAGGACCAATCGAGGGCCTCCTCAAAGGAAAGCCCACCATTTCTAGTATTGTGCCAGGGGCACAAGAATTACAGCTTAAGGTTTTAGGAGTTTTCCACTGCCATATTGGCCAAACAGGGCTGCTTGCAGTGAAGTGAATTAGAATTAAGCAGTGCAACCCCCAGATACCGTAAAATCTCACGTAAAGTCTGCATCTCAAATATAGTCCGCATTAGCGATGGGTATGTTTCAAATATAGTCTGCACTCTCAAATTCCTACTGTAGCCAGTGGCGCAACTTGTAGGGGCAATGGGATCAAATGAATTTGAACATGAAATGTCAGATTGCCCTGACGATGTAATTGAAATGTGAAAGATTTTATATTGCATTATCATATAAATAAGAACGTACTGTGTAAAATCGTGTTGTTAAGTGTAATAAAATGTTCAGAAAATGAAGAGCAGATTTCATTGAGAACCCTTGGTTTCATCTATAGTCCGCACCCATATATAGTCCGCCCTCGCATATAGTCCGCACTAAATGTCCCTATGTTTTGCGTGTAATCCGCGGGCACTACGTGAGATTTTACGGTAGTACTGGTATGGGTGATCGCTTGGGAACACTGGGTACTAATAATACTGAAATCGTCATAACAGCATGGTGTCTGTGCAGACTCATTAGAACTGCATCGGAACTATGCAGTGGACGGGGCTCTAATGACCATTGTAGGTGAAGGGCCCCAATTGATTATGTAGTTAGCAGTCATCTTTTTCGTGCAGAACATCGACTGTTAGTAATGAGACTAAGTTTGAAATTTATTACATATAGGTACCTGAATGTTCTACTTTGTCACAGCCATTTTGGGCAAGATCCACAACTGGAAGTATTTTTGACCAGGCATGAGGTAATATACAATTAATACCATATTATCTTGCATATACTGTAATACAGTCGAACTTCGCTATAACACACCCTGGTTATAACACTTTTTGGCTTATAACACACACAAGGGAAAGTCCCAGCCAGCGCTAATGCATAAGTATATAGAAATTGATTGGCTGTAACACTCGGATATTGCATATAACACACAACTGGTTTGGTCCCTACAGCACTTTCAACGTGTGAGAGACCTCGGATATAACAAACAGCTGTAACATGAAACTAGATGGCATACCCCACACCTTAAGTAAGGCTATATGGTGCAAGAGTTTTCCTATCTAGGATCAGTTTTCCAGAGCAATGGGGAAATCGACTCTGACGTGGCCCGTAGGGTTAATGCAGGATGGCTGAAGTGGAGACAGGAAAGTGGGGCAAATTTTACAAAACTGTCATTAGGCCCGCTATGCTATATAGCTCAGAGTGTTGGGCTGTTAGGAAGACCCATGAAAGGCAAATGCAAGCGGCTGAGATATGAAAGCTACGCTACATGTGTGGGGTGTCATGACCTGAAGCTACCTAGGGTGGCAGATATTGCGGAAAGGATGAGAGAGAAGCGTTTGAGGTAATATGGGCATGTGATGAGGAGGAGCTTATTACGTCCATTGTGGGACTGCAGGTAGTTGGGGGCACCAGAGGTAGAGGAAGACCAAAACGGGCGTGAGTGCAGGTGGTGCAAAGGAATATGGTGGCATGTGGGGTGGAAGGGGACTTGGTGGGGGATAGGCGGGAGTGGAGGATTAGAACCCACAGACCGGAACCTGCCTCAGGTGGGAGAAGGGGGAGATGATGATAAAAGGATAAAATTCTCAGCAGTGTGGAATCAGGCAAAATTGCAGCTGACTGCAAGTGTGTGCGTCTTGAAGTATAATTGTACAAGTCTAGGTCGACTAGTCTAGGTTGAATTTATCTTGAAATTAGCATATTTTTGTTCAGTTAACATAGCTTTGGCATCATTTAGCATTGTTTCTGTTTTAACACACACTCGGTTATAAGACACAGACACGAGCAGTCCCGACGGTGTGTGTTATATCCGAGTTTGACTGTATGCACTTTCCCCGAAATTTGGATCCAAAGTCTGGGTGAGTATTACACATAGGAGGAAAAATTTCACCTCTTTTCTGAGCAACACTAAGCGCGCGTAAAGAATACTGGATCAGCAAGAAAAGCTAGAAAATTCTATTTGACGCTCTTTTGAGTTAGTTTTACAGTTCAACCCCGATAATGAAGACCCCTAAGGGACCAACCATAAGTGTCTTCATTATCCAGAATGTCCAATTATAGGTCTAATTGATGCTCATGATAGCTTCTTAGGGTTTGTTTTTTTCACTTCAAACGTACAACATAACGTTTCTAAATGAAATTAAAATAAACAAATTGTTAAGTTTAATGAAAACGGCAGCATATAGTGAAACCTCCCTTAATAGACACCTCTCTATAGTGGTACGTGACATTTTGTCCCAAAGTTCACTTACAGTGATAAATCGTTATTCCCAATAGTGGACACCTCCAAATAATGGACAGATTTCAATTCCCCATGGCTGTCCATTAATGAGAGCTATCTGTATGTAACAGATTTCACTTTTACAAATGTGACCAGCTATCCAATGACAAGGGCCTACAACCTACAACCTTGCTACAACCTTTACTTCTCAGTAGTGGGTTGAAATGTTAGAGCTTTCTGCTCCAACAAAATCCCTAACCACCCTCTTATAACTGCTTAAAACTAGCTAGACTATGTCCTTTTGAAATTTTTGTAAGGTTGTCTTCATTATCCAGAGTGAAATTATATTGTAGCACATATACAGAAAAAGCATAAGTTGTCTTCATTATGCGTTATCCAAGTCTTCATTATCCAAGGTACAGTTACTTGTATTGACATATACCTTTGGCTAGGACCTACTTAACAGTCTTCATTAGCCAGAAAATTTCATTATCTGGGGTTTTCATTATCGGGGTTGGACTGTATAAATATAATATTTAACTACCTACACTTTGTTTACCTTCATACCATAGATATAATAATACTAGCATACTACTAAAAAAATTAAAAAGTCGTGTAATAAAAATGAGTATTCTAAGTCCAGTTATCTTCAACAATACTGATATTAAAACCCTAAAAATTCTTCTGGGTCGTAATCTGAAATAACTGGGAACTGGAAAATTTAGCCTGTGTATTATTCATGAGTATTGAGATTTTACACTAACGTAAATCTTGAAACTTGGGATGCGTATTATGCACTGGTGCATACACGCGCAGATCCAGGATGGGGTTTGTGAGGTTGTAATCTCCCCCCCCCCCCCCCCGCCGTGCCCCCCCCCCCCCCCCCTCCTGGCGAAAATCCTGGATCCGCCACTGGGTGCGTATTACACTTGCGATAATACCATACTCTTCGGGCATTAACCTTCGGCATGCATGCAGTGACATCCATCCTTTGTTTCACTGCTCTGTCCCTTAGACCCATTTTTTTTGCTAAAGTAGCATTTTGCCCATATACTGTACCGTTAATTGGGGCTGTTTTAAATAAATTAAAGCACGTGATTGCACACTCTAATACGCAGTTATTTCGTTGCATAAAACATACCTTATTGCAACGTATATTAACAACTTATCCTGTTTTAACAAATTTCAATTAATTCAATAATTTGTACCAGTGTTCCAAGAAACCTCAACCGAAAGCTACTTGGAACAGTAAATTAATTTTTATAAAATGGTATCTTAAGTGTACTTCACCCGCCTTGGTGGCGTAATGGCTATGGTGCTCGATTTACTGCGCCAGTGGTTCCAGGTTCTGGGTCGCAGTGGGTTGACTGTTTTCGGATTAGAGAGTTGTCCCGAGTGCACCTTCCTTCGGATGAGAAGTAAAACCGAGGTGCCGTGTGGTGTGCGATGGCATTTGCACGTAAAAGAACCCGATCTACTATTCAAGGGGTAGATGAGGCAAACTTTCCAGGTGTAGGAGCTCGTCTCCTGGCGTCGGTGGAGTGCCGCAACGAGCATTAGCGAGACTATAAATAAGCATAGGGGTAGCCGCGACTTTTATTTCATTACGAAACCACTACTGACTTGTCCATTATTTTCTCCAAAACAAATATGGTCACTGTTAAATGTTGTCATGAAGTGAGTGTCAGGAATGACATGTAGCTGATATACTATAAAAACACGAGACTGTTTTTCATTAAATTATATTGGGTTATCATTTCAGGCTCCTGTGAGAACTAAAATAAAGAAAGGGCTTTTGACTCGTCTGTCGGAGAAAATCGATAGCAGAAAATATACTCATAAGGTACTGATCTTAAAGTGATAACTGAGTTTTGTTTGATAATGCATGATATGAATATGTAATCCTTTGTGACAGATACCTTGCTAATGAGATTTTGCACGCCTAGACCATTATGTCTAGATCTCCACCAACCCCCTAGCAATACCTGGGTTTCACACACATTCTAGACGCTCCACCCCAGGACCCCTCCCAATGTTGGGGCTCCCCAACCTCACCTGCAGTGTTCCACAGGGAACGGCAAATTGCGTTGGACACACCAATTCTCGTCTGATCACTGAAGTTGAGCAACACAACCCCAGCTAGTACTAACATGGGTGGCCGCTTGGGAAAACTGGGTACCGCTAATACCCAAAAATCGTCGCATTAGTGTAGTTTTTGCGCAGTCTCTGCATTAGAATTATGCAGTGGACGGGGCTCTAATGACCTTGTCGTTGAAGGGCCCTAAAGCACGAAGAAACAACAGCTGTAGTAGTCCGGCGTTGGAGATGCCAGTATCATATGCCTGACATCCTCCACTTGATCCACACACAATCCAAACCCCTGCGCTCTACCTGTGATCTTGGCCGTAATGTATTTTTGATAATATAATTTTGTTTAGGATTGTGAAGAATTTTTTCAAAAGGAACGTGAATGGGCTGATAAGTATGGTGATCTTTTGAAAGAAGCCAGCAAGGTGAGCGAGAATTTAATGATATTGTTGTCAGGCATGTCATTTTACGTGCTAGCGTAGTTATCGGTTTATAATGCGAATTTGGTGTAATTTGAATCCCGATTCTTATTTTCAGAATTTTAATAAAATGGTTTATGCTCAGCAAAGTAAGTTTTTTAATATTAATAAAATAAGCTAATTGTAATCGTACTTTATCATTGTTTCCTACTCTACGCTTTGCAGGATTATATAGTGCACTAGATCATCTCTCAACATCTTTAAATGTAAATGTTGGAACAAATGATGGTTATGGAGGAATATTACACAAGTATGTCTGCCTTGAATGACTACAATGGCTGAAAAATGAGTGTCATATTTTAGAAACTAACTAACTTTTCAGATTCATGACAAAATTCACTGAAGGCTTAAATGATTTAAAACCTGGGCTTCACGTCAACTATTGCAATGATGAATCCATCTTAGGGGCGTTGTTGGAAATGTATTGTCGATATATAGACGCGGAAAAGGTAGGTAGTCTTCTTAAATTCCAACATCAAATTGATTAGTGACCCATGTCGGTGGCGCTGAGGCCAGTGGCGTCGCTAGGGTTGGCGTCACTCGGTGCGGTGACACCATGGTGTCACTCCCCCTTCCCCTCTCCCAAAAAAAGCCGCTTCTTCTGGTTTGGTGTCACCCCATTTCTCATGGTGCAAGTGGTGTCACCCGGTGTGGCCCGCACCCTCTAGTGACGCCACTGGCTGAGGCAGAGACAGACGAGGACTAGAGATGAGGCGCAGAAGTAGCATGCTGGGCTACTGCGTCAGTGGTTCAAGGTGGTTTGCCTTATTTTGGGGGGAGCGGCGAATTGTGTTGGACACATCAGTTCTCTTATGATCCATGAAGTTTAAACAACACAATCCCAGCTAGTACTGACATGGGTGGCCACTTGGGAACACTGGGTACTGCTAATACCCAAAAATCGTCGCATTTGTGTAGTATCTGTGCATTCTCTGCATTAGAACTACGCTGTGGACGGGGCTCTAATGACCTTGTCGTTGAAGGGCCCTAAAACACCAACAAACAAACTAACATGGGTGGCCACTTGGGAACACTGGGTACTGCTAATACCCAAAACTCGTTGCATTTGTGTAGTGTTTGTGCAGGCTCTGCTTTAGAACTATGGAGTGGACGGGGCTCTAATGACCTTGTAGTTGAAGGGCCCTAAAGCATGAACGAAACAAGAAAAAGGCGTTCTTTTGGCTGAGAGGGAGAGACAGACTGATACAGTGAGTGAGAGAGATAGCTCCACAGTGCACCTTCCATCAGATGGAGAGTAAAGCCGTGTGTTGTGTACGGCGTCACCACTGCACGGAAATGAATCCTTGCTACATGGAGTAACATCTTATGTATAGTTTGGGAAAATTGCCAGGTGTGGGATCTCACATTGTTACGATGAGGGCAAGATGGGCACTGGAGCCTGCTTTAGGCGCAAAAAAAAAGGGTTAGTGATGATTGCTTAGTTTGATTGCCAGCCTCGAGACCTCTATTTGGTGGATTCAATCGAGGCTTAGATTACGCAATGTAAGCAAGGAGTGAGTTCCAAAGCTGCTCCAATCTTTTCTTATCAATAATGCAGTCGGTCGGCATCTCGAGCGCGGGCGTGATGTTTTGAAAAACAGGGTTGTAACTGTGTACTATTTGACTTATTAATTAGGAAATGCTATTAAGGAGGACTTGTCTACTGGTTGAGTATGAACATGCCAATAAAGTTTTGAACCAAGCAAAGGGCACAAATTGTGATGCGGTAAGGCTCTTGTTTTATTTTCTTGAATTGCTGTGGTTGATTGCCGAGACGTTTGTTTACTTGTATGTGGATTTTTTTTGGCCATTTTACTCTGCTCTTAAAACCTTTGGGCATTCTGTTTTGTCGGTCTTCTAAAATGGCATTTTGAAGCACATTCAAGGTGTTGATCGTAACTATAAGGACTTTGTTTTCAAGATAAAGTAATGTAAATGGAGAGAACACTGTCACCGAAATATTCTTGTGCAATTTTTTATTTTGTGCGTGTGACTACAGTCGTTCCTGAACGTTTGTTCGGTCCAGGGAGTGCGAAATTCTGATAGACTGAATATAGAGAGGGAGAGACTGACAGGTACGTGGTGGGAGACTCAGGGACAGGTTGAGATTAACACATCCAGAGTTGGATAGACTGATAGACACACAGGGTGTAAGACTAGCGGAGGCACTCAGAGAGGGGAATGGCTTCTTGTGTTGGACACACCAGTTCTCGTCTGATCGCGGAAGTTAAGCAACGCAATCCCAGTTAGTACTAACGTGGGTGGCCGCTTGGGAAAACTAGGTACTGTTAATATGTACTCCAAAATCGTTAGCATTAGCGGCGGCACCCAAAGAGAGAGACTAACAGACACACCAGGTGTTAGACTCTAGCCGAGCCACACAACGGGAAAGACTTTACACATCCTTAGAGACTCAGAGAGGGAGAGACTGGCGCAACCAGAGTGGGAGACGCCGGCAGATACACAGGATGGAAGACTGACACGCCCAAGGGGAGAGAGAGGGAGGGTGAGAGAGTAGAGAGATAGACGGGGAGAAAGAAACAGCAAGAGGGCGAGATGAAAAGCGAGAAATAGAAAATCCTGAAGTGCGCCTTTCTTCCCGACAGGACATTAAAGACCTGATGTGCCTCTTCTCAGTTATGCATTAAAATACCTTTTCTATAGGAGAAAGAAGTTAATAGACAACACGGGTAGTGGTTTCTGTTTGGTTAATAACGTGAGATCATTGTTAAATAACTACTAAACCAAACGTGCAATCCTTTCAAGCCGACACCAAATACTGGAAGCCTCGATAGCTCTTTCACACTTCATTGCTAGGAGCACGCGGCTGTATTGCCTTGGACGCACTAGTTTTCACCTGATCACTGAAGTTAAGCTACACATCCCCAAATAGTACCGGCATGGTTTATTAGTTTGTTACGCCAACGGGTGGGGGAGTCGGCCAAGCAGCCATAACGGGCCGGACCCTGTGGAGGCTTTTCGCGGGTGAGGGGGAGTAGGAGTGGAGAACTTAACATCACCCAGTGTTCCCAACCAACCACCCATGGCGGGACTAACTTGGGTTGCGTTGCTTAACTTCAGTGATCTGACGAGAGCTGCTGTGTCCAACGCAAGTCAGCCGCTCAATGCTGGGTGACCGCTTGGGAACACTGGGTATTGCAAATACCCAAATCGTCGTAACCGCGTGTAGTGTCTGTGCAGGCTGCATTAGAACTACAGTAAAACCCCGCTATAACGAATTTGTAGGGGATTGCAATCACATTCGTTATAGCCAGGAATTCGTTACAACCAGGAAAGCTGTTTTTAACCCCAGATAGCTAACCGGTAGTCTGTGATACTACCCCAAATATCAAGAAATTGTGGTTTTGGTAGTTCTTCAAAACATTTGGTTTCTAATCTTTGTGTACCTTGGTATTTACCCCAATGAAACATTTCGGAATGTTTTTCTTACTATTTTAATGCCCGTTGATTTAGTTTTCTTACAGTTGGTATTCTCCCAGACTACTGGTTAGCTGTAATGACTGCCCTTAAGTATTGAAGGGCAGTCAATTCTTGAGGAGTGCAGGTTATTAGGTGTTGGAAACAGGAATTCATGTAGGAAGTAGATAGGCAAGTAGACTGGGATTTGGAAGAGACAGCTGATGCAGTGCGGGTCAGGTTCGCCAGAAAAATTAGAAAATTTGGGGAAGCCATTTTAGGTGAGGCTAGAGTAGAAAGTACACTCCAGGGTAGGCAGACATAGTGGTGGAATAAAAGCAATAGAGGCAGCCACCAAAAAATAAAAGGCTGCATTCCATAGGTGGGTGGAGATAGCAGACTATGATTCTAAAATATGCTACAGGCAGACCAAGGCCACAGCTAGGAGGATCATTTCTTTGGTCATACACCAGTAGTATGAGGTCCTCTATGATAGAGACAAAGGGGGAATGAAGGAAGAATGTAGCCTGGCCAAGACCGGGGATAGGGCTATTAAAGATTTACCCTGAGCCATAACAGTGAAGGATAGAAAAGGTGGAGTCTTGTTTCATACTTCTGAGGTAAAGGAGTGGGGAGAGTATTTCTCCAGTCTATCTAATTCCTGCAAAGGGTAATTCCTGCATATGGTAATGGCGGGGTGAATGGGGGATCATGGGGGAGATAGGCAGGTGTGTAGGGCTAGAACCTGCATACCCGACCCTGCCACAGGCGGGATAAGAGTATGGTGGCGATGATGATGAGAAAATGAACGTTTCTAATATTATCAGCCATTTGTGCATTCTGCCCTAGTAAAATAAAAAGTATGACAAGGCATACCTGTAAGTGGTGTTCAATTCAATATGTGGTGATCATTGAGTGGAAGTTTGTGTTAAAGCCATAAATAAAAATTATTTATAAGGTCCATCATTCGTTATATCCAACCAAATTATCCAAACATTTATAAGTTTTCATCGTTATTACCAGGAAATTCGTTATATCCAATTCATTATATCCGATATTTTTAATATACAAACTCCTATCCTTTTGCCGGGACCTTGGAAACCATTCGTAACATCCAGGAATTCGTTACATCCGAGATCGTTATAGCGGTGTTTTACTGTACTCATTTGACGAGGCTCTAATGACCTTCATAGTTGAAGGGCCCTTCAACACCAAACAAAAGGAGTTTTTAATGCAAACGTTTTCTCTTTAATTTTCTAATTAAGTTGATTAATATGATAGTGTAAGTAGAGGCAGTCTTCTTCTTCGGAAACGTAACCTTATTTCTGTCACCACAGTTTTAATTTGCTAGGCGTCATTTTTCATTCCAACAAGCCACATCCTAAAATGATACTACTTAATATCGTATGTAAATAGCGAAATTTAAATCTTGGCTACAGTTCTCGTTGTTTCCTAAATGACATGAAACGTGACCCACATTCCTTGTGCGGTGTACTGCATAATTCATTGTTTTCTTTGACCTGATCTTGATTTGTCAATTATTAGTTCCATAGTTTGATTTTATTTACCTATTGTCATCTACGGTTTTACTAATATTCTCCTTAAGCGATTGACCTCCATGTTGACGATGTGCTCTACATGACGATGGTGACGATGGCGGCTTTAGTGGGAATGACTTCCAGTCATTAGAAGTTCATTTCTGGCATGACCTCAGAGAAATCACTTTTCTGAACGTGGCAGCCATCAGTTTGCGGGGCTGACAGCTCAGAAATTGGATTATCTGATATCTAATTTATTGTACTACTTGTTGGTGATAGCAATATTCATTAATTAGCATATGCAATGATCTTTCTTGTAGAATTAACGGCGGTTGAATTAGGATAATTATAAAATTTGGTTTGGAGCAAATATTGAGGTGATCAACCTCTGGTAGAGGTGGGTAGCACGCTTGGTAACTGCATCAGTAGCTCAAAGTTCGATACTGAACCAAGGTGCGTTGGCTTCTTTCGAGTGACAGAGGCCCTAAATGCGCGTTCTTTCGGATGAGAAGTAAAATCCAGGCCCCGTGTGGTGTACGATGGTATTTGCACGTGGAAGAGTGAGGGGTGAGGACAAACACTAGATGAGGCAAAAATGTCCAGCTGCAGCAGTCCTCTCCCTGACGACGGTGGAGTGCCCCAACGAACAATAGACCGACGATAAATAAGCATAGGGGATGCAATTTTGGTCGGGAGTCGGCGGTGGAAAAATACCGTCCAGTATATCACCCGTGTGTCCATTCAGAGGGACAAGATGGGTACCCGACCCTGCCATAGGCGGGTAAAGGATTATGAGTTGCTTTTTCTTTTTTTTGTTTTTCTTCATACATGATACGATAACAAAGAATAGCATCTTTCAATTTTCACTTTGTTCAAAGCTGCTTTCTTAATTAGGTATTCCACCCTTGGGGATATACAGAAGTAGCCCCATTAGAGGGGTAGACCGATTGGGGGAGGGTTAACAAATATTCAGTACATGCACTGGAGAATTTTCCGTTCTTTAAAAAAAGTGGAACTTTGTGGGATGGTAGACCGATAGAGAGGTTTCACTGTATTTTCATTCATTAGGTATTGTATTCTCACAGCATTAGTCTCTTTTTTACTAGATTGTTGCTGATAAGGTTAGATGGTTCTCTGGTTGGGAGCACATCTCTGTTTGCGTATAGAGGGCAGAAGGACCATCCATGTAAAATAAGACGCTGTGGTACTGACAGTCTTATACTACTGGCCTTTTTTCCCCAAGGGCCATTAGGCAATGGGATGCTTTGGGGCGGGTGAAGTGGAAAGGCTAACATTGCAAATTGGTAGGAGGGGCACAATCGATAATATAGCACGGGTCTTTACGGGTTTCATGGTTTTAAGTTTAGAGGAATGAGAGTAAAGTTACTCGTACACAGTGCAACTTTTATGGCGTGCAACACAAAAACTTGCACATGCCACACAGTTGCACTGTGTACCTTGAAGTGCAGCTCATGAAAATGGCAAGTGAAACTCAGTCTCGTGCCACTTTTTATGTCACATTAAACTTTTTAAATTGCTTTTTGTAAACTGACAAAAATACAAAGTTGTACCATCTGAAAAACTTGCAACTTTGCTATCACGCCACTTTTTCACAGTCTGTGATGCCCCCTTTGAGAAAAGTCACATGTAGTGAATTTTTGGAACCTGCAGTTTATTTCTGTGGAAGTAAATATAAACAATGGATGATATACGGATCATCATCCCCTTATTCCGCTTATAGTAGTCGGGTACATATCTTTTCCCTCTGAATGGACACAAGGGCTATTTGACAGTGTTTTCTCACAACCGGTTGCTGACCAAAGCTGCAATCCCTATGCTATTTATCGTCTTTCTACTGTTCGTTGGGACAATCCACTGAAGCCAGGGGGCGAGCTCCAACACCTGGAAATTTTGCTTCCTCTACCCGTTCCATAATAGAGAGGGTTGTTTCAGGAGCAGATGCCATCGTACACCACACGGGGCCTTGGCTTTACTTCTCATCCAAGTCAGGCCTGGTTCACACGGCAACCTATTCGATACGATATTTCTCGTACACGATTTTATCGAATACAAGACAGAGTTTCACATGGCGACTATTCAATTCGAGTTTTCACGTATAGAGGGACACTGCAGGGAAGCACAGATAGTAAGTGAACTAACAGTCGTCATCACGAATGCACGCATTCAAGGGGTCCACTTATTACAGGCCTGGGAGCGGCTTATTGCATTGGACACACAAGCTCTCATCTGATCACTGAAGTTAAGCAACGCATGCCCAGCTAGTACTAACATGAGTGGCCGTTTGGGAAAACTGGGTAATGCTAGTACCCAACAATTGTCGCATTAGGGTAGTGTCTGTGCCGTCTCTGCATTAGAACTACGCAGTAAACGGGGCCCCTAATGACCTTTGTAGTTGAATGGCCCTAAAACAGCAACAAACAAACAATTACAGGGCAGTGGTTGGGCCAACTATGCTATATGGATCAGTGTTGGGCAGTGAGAAAGACTCAGGTCAACAGAATGCAGGTAGCTGAGATGCGACTGCTGCAGTACATGAGTGGGGTGTAGAGAGTAGATAGGATTAGGAATGAGTATAATAGAGGTAGCGTGGGGGTGGTGGACATCACTGAAAAAGTGAGAGAATAGATTGCAGTGCTATGGGCACGTAATGCGAGGAGATGAGGAGCTCGTTAGGTCCATTTGAGGAATGCAGGTGGTTGGAAGCACACGGGGCAGGGGGAGACCAAAGCAGTCGTGGGAGCAGGTTGTCCATAAGTATATAGCAGTGTGAGGGGTGGACGGGGAACTCGTGGAAGATAGATGGGAGTGGGGGGCTAGAACCCACAGACTCGACCCTGCCACAGGCGGAATAAGGGGTTGATGATGAGGCAGGTGCACAAGCATCCCACATTTCAAAATCTGGAAAAATTTTTGCTAAAGTTTCTTTTCTGACTTAATACGGGGAAAAAGTTTGGTCGTGTGAACAGCACAATAGCAAAATAAGTGCCACTGCTTCTCGTATTGGAGAATCTCGCATCTCAGTGACAAGTACGGTCAGTATACGGGAAATTTTATTTCTCGTATTCGAGATTTCCCCGAATGGCCTCCATCTGAACAATCCCATATGGTTTTAATTGTCACTTCTTTATTCGGGAAAACCTCGTATACGGGAAAAACATTGCCATGTGAACGAGGCCTCAGGGTTTCTCTCTCGCCTGAAGAAAGCCAGCCCACCTCGGTCCAGTATCGAACCAAAAACTAATGACGCAGTTACTGCTACGGCTACTCACTGCGCCACTGAGGCGAGTTTTGCTTACTGTTAAGTTACAACTTATATACTGTATATTCTTTGGCGTTTATGTGCCCCGAAATGTGAAATGTGTCATTGTTAGTGTGCCGCCGAAGTTTTAAAGTATTATGCCTGGTTCCATATACCCACGCGCTAACGCTATTACGGTTGAATCAGACGACACAGCACAAAAAATGGTGACGTCACACTGCTACTTGGGGCGCCGCAGAGCAGCTATGCGTGACGGTAGTTGAGTTGGCCAGTGGTCAATTCACATAGCGTCCCGCACGTCACGCTGCGTTCTGATTGGCTGGCGGTTGAGCTGTCTGCTTGAAAAATGGCAGAGGATAGTGTAAGAAATGACGGCGGCATGCGGTGACTCCAAATAAAGCGCTGCACTTAAGGAATTGCGCTGGCGGTCCTTCATAACGCTCTAGCACAAAACGTCATCAAAATGTCATCAGTGGCGACGTGATTAGCGTTGAATGCCTGGTTCCGTATACCCACGCGCTAACGCTTTTACCGTTGAATCAGACGACACAGCACAAAAAACGGTGACGTCACGCTGCTACTTGGGGTGTCACAGAGCAGCTATGCGTGACGGTAGTTGAGTTGACCAGTGGTCAACTCACGTCACGCTGCGTTCTGATTGGCTGGCGGTTGAGCTGTCTGCTTGAAAAATGGCGGAGGATAATGTAAGACATGACGGCGGCGTGCGGTGACTCCAAATAAAGCGCTGCTCTTAAGGAATTGCGCTGGCGGTCCTTCATAACGCACTAGCACAAAACGTCATCAAAATGTCATCAGTGGCGACGTGATTAGCGTTGAAGTGCGGTGATACGGAACTAGGCAGAAGTGTGGTGATACGGAACTAGGCATTAGTGTACCGCGACGAAAAAAACGTTGAGAATCGTTGCGCTAGGTTGTACCTGCACCCGGCACAACAGAGGTAGAGTGCTCTACTATGCGTCGGCGGATACGGATTCAAGACTCGATGGGGGTAGAGTTGACTTCCTTTAGGCGAGTTGGCCCGGGTGGTGTAAGATGCCACTTGCGCTTAAAAGATCCCTTTCTACTGTGCAACGAGTAGATAAGGCGAAATTCTCAGGTGTAGGACACGCCCCAGCTCATGTGTCGGTGTGTGGCTTAGCTGTCAATAGGCCTACGATGTGATATTTTGTACAAATGGGTGCCTGGCGCTGTTTGACAACTGAAACCAGTAAAGAAAACACGAAACGGAATAGAAATGATGGTGTTTCACGGTCGAATTTTTAAGGATGTCATTTGAAACAGCCCATGCTCACTAACGTTGATAAAGGAATTGGTTGAATTTAGAGTAGAAATATTGTCTGTCGTCTCTGAAAAGGTAGTCGGATTTTGACACTCCAAATTGAAAGATGACAATCTTCGAATATTCCAATAAGTTTAAAAAAGGATGTTCACCCAACAGCCTCTACCGGATGTTGAATTTCTATAACTGCCTCCTACTGGAGACATAGACACATATTCAGTAATTTTCGTGGTATAGCTTTAGTAAACAATGAAATGAGTGACTCAAATATTTACCTGTACTTTGCATATGACCTCTTTCAAGTCGAGGTGTTTCTTTTGGACAAATTACGACTTTTTTTACGATATGCACTGCGCTGTTTGTTCCTAGGGTGGTACTACTATAAAATCATTTTTATTATTTTAAAAGGACTTGTTATTAGGTCTAAAAACACTGGGGAGGGATCGGGGGCATTTCACCTTATAATTGAGGTCGAAACCTAGTAAATCTGTAGTTTTTTTTCTTATGGGATAGCTTATCATCCTCCATTTCCCCTTCCCCCTCTCAGTACTTGTTTATTTGGTGTTTTAGGGCCCTTCAACTACTGTGGTCATTAGACCTCCGTCCAATGCATAGTTGTAACGCAGAGTCTGCCCGGGCACTACGCTGTTACGACGATTTGGGTATTAGCAGTACCCAGTGTCCCCAAGCGGCCCACCCATGCCAGTACTGTCTGGGGTTGCATTGCTTAACTTCAGTAATCAGGCGAGAACTGGCGTGTCCAACGCAATACAACCGCTTTCTCCCCCTCTCGCTCCCTCTGTCCCCCCCCTCTAACGAGCGCAACATCATCATCATCACACCTTAATCCCGCCTATGGAAGGACACTAAGTAATCGTAATCCTCCTGTCCTACACCATGTCCTTTCGAAAAACCTGCTTCCACGTCTGTTAGTATCTGTTTGCTGATAACATGCATCCCCATAATGGACCTAGCCAGCCCTTCCTCCCTACTTCTCTTAATTATCATGCCCATGCTAACCCTTACAACATGGAGTTAAGGATACATGTATTATGGCGCTCGACCGCTTGTACCGGCCCCTTAATCCAAATAAAATAGGTGGATGCAGCATTACGGTGTGTACCGTTTCCGTAATTACCTTGTCCGAATGAGGCAAAAAATGGGTATCCGACCCTGCTACAGGTGTACTTCCAGTAATAGTTGTACAGTTAAGTTGGAGTATGAGATCCCGCCCCACTTGCCGTCGGTGAAGGTAAAGTGCCCCAACGAAAACATAGGCCGATGCTTAATAGGCAGAGGGTTGCAGATTAGGTTGGTAGCCCGCTGCGTAAAGATCTCGTCCAACAGGTTGCTCATGCGTCCCATTGGGAGAAAATTGGGCACCCGGCCCCGGGGAGCGGCCTTCATTGATTTGGACACACCAGTTCTTGTTACCGCTAATACCTAAAAATCGTCGTATCAGCATAGTGCAGCGGTCTTCAAACTGTGTTCCGCGGAACCCCAGGGTTCCGCAATACATCTCTGGGGGTTCTGCAAGTCAAAATGAAAATTCGTTAGCAGTGGCAAGATATACTTTTCTAAAGGTGGGATGGGGTTCCCCCATGGCATCTTATAGTTCTAAGGTTCCGTGAGTCGACAAAGTTTGAAGACCACTGGCGTAGTGTAACCCGACCCTTCCATGGCCTGCAAAAAGGATTAATCGCGACACTTGTGAAAAGGGGACCAGCCATTATTGAATGCTTCAATCAGCTGTGGTAGATATTTGGTTCCCCGAATCTGGATTCGATCCTGCACTGAACATTCCTTCTAGCAACTCTAAACCCTTTTCCCGCCAATATCAAGGTGGGGGTCTTGTCCTTCTTGTCCCTCAGAATGGACACAAGGGCGATATATCGGTCATTGGTCTTCCACAGCCGGTTGCCTACCAAAGCTGCTTATTTATCGTCGGTCTATTGGGGGCGAGCTCCTACACCTGGAAATATCTACCTGGGATTGACGTGCAAGTGACATCGTACACCAACACGGGACCTCGGTTTTACTGGTCATCCGGGGCCTCTCTCTCGCGCGGAAGAAGCCAACCCATATCGGACCTAGAACTACTGACTCAGTTGCCAAGCGGGCTAACCACTACGCCGCCGAGGCGGGCACTGAACATTCCTTCTGCCGAATGATATACAGTAGAGTCCCGCTTATCCGACGTTCCGTATTAACCGACACCCTCTGGGAGCGATCTCCTTTTGCACCATTGGCACGATATTGCTGCCAGAAAGAGATACCAATGTGGAAAACAAAGTGTGATAACAAATTTCTTTAAACATTAGACATGTATAATTAAATGTTAGGAACAAATGCTTGTTTTGCTATCATTTTTAATATATCAATTTATGTAATAACAATTATTTTATACGTTTTGGATTATCCGACTTTTTGCTTATCCGACATATCACCTGTCCCAACTAAGTCGGATAAGCGAGACTACTGTAATGGCGTCTGTATATAAGGGGCGCTTTTCATCATAGTTACGTGTCATCATTGGCGCCTGACGTCACCCTCCCTTCTCTATATCAAATTAGTCACGACTTCGTGATGACGTCATTCTTAATTCACTGTTGTAAGGTCAAAGTGACGTCAAATTCGTCATTCTCTACACGCTTCTGATATCATAGCATTATCTTATCAATTACGTCATCCAGAAATGACGTCAGATGGCCTTAAAAATGGCATAATATGCCAGGTGGTAGCAATTTAGGATACTGGACTGGGTTAGATGTCAGCAATACTCTTCTAATCATTATTTAATAGGTGCCCCTTTTTGTCCCATTTTGACACAGCGATTTGGTGGACCTTATTTCCAAGCAGCCGGCTGTAACTCTAAGGCCTGGTTCACACGGCAGCCTATTCGATTGGAATTTTCACGTATAGAGGCCCACTGTGCAGGGAAGCACAGGTGGCAAGTGAACTCACAGTCGTCATCACGGATGTACGTATTCCAGGGATCCACTAATTACAGGCCTTGGAGCGGCTTATTGAATTGGACACACAAGCTCTCATCTGATCACTGCTTAAGTTAAGCAACGCATGCCCAGCTAGTAGTAACATGGGTGGCCGGTTGGGAAAACTGGTTACTGCTAATACCCAACAATTGTTGCGTTAGTGAAGTGTCTGTGACGTCTCTGCTTTAGAACTACGCAGTGGACGGGGCACTAATGACCTTTGTAGTTGAATGGCCATAAGACAGCAACAAACATTTACAGGGCAGTGGCTTAGCCAACTATGCTATATGGATCAGAGTGTTGGGCAGTGAGAAAGACTCACGTAACTATAATGCAGCTAGCTGAGATGCGACTGTTGTAGTACATGTCTGGGGTGTCGAGAGCAGATAGAATTAGGAATGAGTATATTAGAGGTAGCGTGGGGGCGGTGGACGTCGCTGAAAAATGATGCAGAATAGATTGCAGTGGTATGGACACGTAATACGAGGAGATGAGGAGCTCGTTAGGTCCATTTGAGGAATGCAGGTGTTTGGAAGTACCCGGAGCAGGAGGAGACCAAAGCAGACGTGGGCGCAGGTTGTCCATAAAGATATAGTAGTGTGAGGGGTGGACGGTGAACTCGTGGGAGATAGACGGGAGTTGGGGGAAGAACCCCCAGACTCGACCCTGCCACAGGCGGGAAAAGGGGTTGATGATGATGCGGCATGTGCACAAGCATCCCACATTTCAAATTTTGGAAAAATTTTTGCTAATTGTCACTGCTCTATGCATTAAAATCCCGTATATGGTATACGGGGAAAACATCACCATGTGAAAGAGGCCTTATGATACAATCCCTATGTATATTTTTCACCGGTCTATGTTTCTTCATTGGGGCACTTTTCCTCCACCGATGCCCAGGGCTCCTCCTCACCTGGGAATTTTGCCAATTACTGGTTGCATAACAGACAAGTTTCTTATCCATGCAGGGGTGACATCGTGCACACCACACTGGTCCACGACTTGACTTGCCATCCAGCAAAAGGCTATTACGTCTGCAAGTGGCCAATTCACCTTATTCCAGTATCGAATCTGGAACCACTGACGAAGTGGACGAGGTGGGTCGTGAACGGATTGTGCCGAATTACTTATATACAGTATTTTGTTCCGTATAGTAAGGGTGAGATAGAGGGAAGCTCAAAAAAGTACGTTCTCCGTCGGACGGGAAGCAAACCCGTGGCTCGATGTTGTTTGTTGGATGTCACAAGCACTGGTAACGAACCCTTTTTACACGCTACGTGTAAATTGGAACGGCAGCTGCTCGGTAAAAATGCCCCTTCCCCTGACGTTAAAAGAACAAGGGGGTATAGCGTTAAGTCGGCAGCCCACTGCTGAAAAATACCTACCAGTTGTTCACCCCGGTGTTCCCATTTCAGATGGGACGTATGGGATTGGGAGGAAAAATGGATAAAATGGCCCAACCAAACGGAAATGCAGGCTTTTGGGAAGCGGACGAGATAGAAGGCTGGAAGTGTCTGAAGTGCACCAACGAATTTGAAAGTTGTGGCCCTTTCCTAATGACGAAATTGGAACTGAAGGTCTCTTTGTTCACTCGGTGTCACAAGTACGTGAACTACTTTTGAATGAATGGAGACACCGGTCAATTACTAGAAGTAACAGGCCGATATTTTGGCACGCAATGAACTGAACTAATTTACCATGTCCCTTTCCGCCCCCTTACTTCCGCTTTCTCTCTGCTGGCTTTGTTGTAAACGTAAGGCCATCTTACAGTCCTGACAGCCTCATAATTGCATGACGTCACATATCTGTCGTTTTTTCCTCCAAGGTAACTACTCAACCGAAATCGCCTCGAATGCATGTTTTTGTGTGACCTGAATGAAATTTTTTTGACCCCTCAGTGGGTCATACTTGTTTTCAATCGGGTCATAACGTTTTTCTCTCTCCCGCTAACGAAGTAACCTCGACATTGGTAGGTAATATTTTGCAAAATCTTTTTCTTTTCAAAATTCTTTGTTGCGGTGACAAGGCGATTAAGCGAATAAAAAGTGCGCTGATAATTGAGTGAAAAGGTTGCCGAAAGGGAGTTCCGTATGATGTCATCAGTGGCGGTTTTAGGCACGTGCAAACTGTGCAAATGCACGGGGCCTCGCTTTTGCAAGTTGCAAATTTTTGGAAAGGGCCTCACACT